>CANXYC010819184.1:0-35264 GCA_948193065.1 Aleurites moluccanus
GTTGTATGAGTGTCATAAGTATTTCTCATAGTGATGATAATAGTATGATCCTTTGACTTGAGATCATCAAAGATCCCAACATAAGGAGTTGTATATCTTGATACTGTTAAATGTCTTCCGTAACAGGATGTACTATAAAAACATCAATTGGATATGCCACAAATTATGTACAGGGATGTTGAGTGATCAAGATAGGATTTGTCTCTCCTATACAATACGAGTGATGTCTTTGGGCCCTTTGATTGAGTGAGACCTAAAATGTATGGCCATGCTCAAATGAGTCGATATGTGATATTGATGTCATTTGATTTAGGAGTCTATTCAGGTATCAAAAACATAAAGATTGAACTATGCGAGTATGACATATTCCATGACTCGTGTTCAATTGAGACATCTAAGACAAAAGGATTTCATTACTTGGTAATTCTATCACAAGAAAAGGTTATGTCGAGTCATTGACATTCTCGTGACTTAGTAGCATTGATGTGTTGCTAGACACCGCTCACTGCTTGTGACATAAAATATGATTTTATGTCACTGCTAATGTTATGGGAACCTATAGGGTCACACATTTAGATCGGATCGATAATATGAATTTTAATTCATGAGATGGATTAAAAAATAAGCATTGGGCTAAATTATTTAGCTAATAACTAATATAAGCCCAAAATTCGAGCCCAAGTCAGATGGGGCGAATTAGGGTTTTATTATTTAACCTAATGCTAGGGTTAAATGCCTATAAAAACACATATGATGTTATTTTAGGAGAAATTATTATTTTTCTGCCATTTTTCAGAAAAAACAAGTGAACCCTAATCCTAATTCTCTTAGACGAATCTAGCAAAACGTCTTGGAGATTATCTTCCTGTTCATGAGATGAACCAAAAGAGGCACGATCCATTCATGTGAATACCATAGAGGCAGAAGGCGCAAAAGCTTCTGCTCCCGACTCAGAATTATTCTTTCATAGTCGAATCATCAACCAAGGTATGAACTCTAACCTTTCTGATCTGGATCTTCATATGGATCATGGAGGAAATCGAATAAAATTTTTATTCCTCTACCCTCTTTATGATTTCGATTTCCTGCATATTTTTCAATGGACGATCATGTTTTCCTTAAAATATCACCGATGAAAGGCATAGTGCAGTTTAGTAAGAAAGGGAAACTTTCACCGAGATATATTGGGCCATTTAAAGTGTTGGATAAAGTTGGCAATGCGTCTTATCAATCAACACTTCCACCTAATTTGGGCCACGAGCATCCAGTCTTTCATGTATCAATGTAACATAAATATATGTTGAATCCATCACATAACCTCCAACCACAAGCCATTGAGATAGATGAAAACTTGACTTAAGAAGAAATGCCAATTAAGATTATGGATCGTCAAATTAGGCAATTGCAAAATAAAGAAATCCCAATGGTTAAAGTCTTATGGAAGAATCACTCAATGAAAGAATGTATGTGGGAAGTGAAAATAATATGCGAACTAAATATCCACAATTGTTTCAAGAGTGAGCTATGTATATTAAAATTCAAGGACAAATTTTATTAAAGAAGGTAGACTATAACACTCTAGAAAATTTCGCATTTACACTTAGGAACATAATATGTGCATTAATAGGCGATTTATTCTTATTTAAATATATAAGTTATACATATGAGATTAAAACCCTAAAACTTTAACAAAGATTCATTAATACCTTGATGGAAGTAGAATTACATATGTACACCATTAGAACCTTAATTACATACATAATGAGAAATATGTAGACTATTAATGTTGGAACAAAAAACGGGACAAAGGTGTAAATACAAGAAAGATTTGGGGTCAATGTTTAAATACCTAAAATTTGAGGGGTCAATTTGCAAATTCCTAAAATATTCATATCTATATAAGGACTTCAAATGAACAAAAACTTTTCATCTTTCGTACTTATTGACCGAACCACTAGGAGAAAAATCACCATCCATTTCTTTTCATCCTTTCTTCAAAATTCCAACACCTAATGAATTCTAAATTGTAAACCTATTAAACTTACAACTTTTTCCAATCCAAATTAACCTATCACCAATCAAACAACACTTTGAATTTAAAGGAAGATTGGAATTTCTTATAAAAGGAGGAAATTAGAGTTTCATCAAACTTGAGGTAATTATGTTTATTTCACTTTCTATTTAGTTAATATGAGTTACATGATAGGAAATGTTAAGAAATTTTAGTGTTTATCAAATATTCATGTCTAAAGAAGGAAATAACATTAAGATTCCTAATATGTAAAATCCTAACTATAGGGTTAGATGTCTTTAATTTTATTTAAACTTGGAACTAGGATATTTATGTTGAATTAAGCCTAAAACTTGTGAATTTTATCATGTGGCACCAAAAGAAAGGGGAAATGAGCATGGAAGAGGCGATGGATATGTGCTTAATGTGAGAATTAAAGTCTAGATTGCATTTTTGGCTAAACAAGCAATCAATGTGAGTTATAAATGTGTTATTATACATGAAAACATCTATATTTGAAATTATTGAAGCTTTCCCTTTGGACCTACATGTTAGGCCGAATGCTTGCTTCCCCTCATTTTTTATTTTTGCTTGCTTAACCATGCTATCCAATAGCCTTATTCCTCTGGCTTTTGAATGAATTTTGTACATCAATTATCTTATCTGGATTGTGAACTTGTTGTTTGTGTAATTGGCCAAATTGTTACTACACCAAAATGCTACTATTTTATTGTTGAAATGTTGCACACCAAATATTTGATGAAATGCCTTAATGAACTATACTTTATGCCCACCAAGTATTCGACGAAATGCCTAAAAGAACTTGCCGCAACGACATTTCTTGGCACCCATACTAGCCATGGCCGAATATCAATGCCATGTTTCTTTGTCACTTATATTACTTGATTACGACATTATTGATCAACTATTTCATTTGCTACCATATGTTTATTAGTTTTTATTGAATGATATTTTTTTTACATTGATACTATGCTTGTTGAGTTGATAAATGATGAACCCTAATGTACCAATTACCTAATGACATGATAGAGCTACTTGCTGATGGGGTAGTGTGTGAGTATCATCAATATTGTGTACAATGAATAACTCATGACCCTGACTAGGAAGGGGTAATATCCTAGTCATAAGGTTTGATCAGCCTTATGTGAAAGATTATAATTAATGATTTTATACGACGAGTTTCAAGACCCTATATCTATTATTTTTTATGATTGTTTGATTCATTATGATGTTGACACTATATGAGTAATTCTTATATGATTTATGATTACTTTTGTTTCTTGTTTAATTTAATGACTACCTTGATTATTTCATTGATATCCTTATGCCTTATTTATTTCATAAGCATTTGGTGGTTACCCTTTTACTACCTAGTCATATGTGTATAATAATATATTTATGACTCATTGAGTATAATTACTTATTTTTTAGTGGTTTAATATTTTCAGGTTCAAGGTAGAATAGAAGCAGTTCCAAAGGTTTTATTCTCCAATACTTGGAACCAGTGTCACTATGTAAAGTTACTATGTCATCATATATTTTGGTCTTGTAGGAAGCTTAATGGAACTATTAACTAGATGTGGATTTTGTTATAAATTTAATACTAAAATTATGTATAATATTATAATATAATTGTTAAACATGTGGCAACATGATGAATTATATTAATATTAGCTTATTATGCATGAAACCAAGTTAATATGATAATAAATGGATTTGATTATGGTATGATAGTAGGGGTTCTATAAGTGTTAGTTGTATATCTATATTCTTAAATTTGGGGATATGACAACAAGGAGTGAAATCCTTTAGTTTAGACAAACAAAGCTTTAAGCTTCCAGTTCTTTTAGGGTGGCTTCTAAATGATTAAGTCTCTTATCTCTAGTCAAGCTATCCCTTTGGGCCAAGTTTAACACTATGACTTCACGGTCAGCTAATTTCTTTTTAAGCGCTTCAATATGTTTTTCCATCTCTATGAGATGTTTAGAAGCAAACGACACCTCCACTGATAGCTTATTATTCGTGGTCTCATGCTTCAACGCGTCAATTAAATCATCTAGTCGTTTTTCTAGCATGTCTACACTCAAAGACATTTTCGTTATTGTTAATGTACAATAGCAAGATCAATTATTGCTTTAATATCAAACGTGACGAGCCCAATTTCATGCCAACAATTTGAGACCATGTGACGCTTATAACCAATCATAAGCTAGCCAAATGTTCAACTATTTGTGAGATGACATCACAATATGTATTAATAATGGGTCATTATTAATTACAATAATATTTCATAGGGACATCATAGCAACCGAGCATTCATAATAGTACGAGATAACACATGAAAAATATCATGTTAAACTTATTCTGTTGATGATAACAATTTATTATATTATAGAAGTCATAATGCATCCATTCTAAATAGAGGAATCTACAATGGGCTAAACTTACAATGAGCTAAGCAACCAATAATGTCTAACTTCTCAATCATTAGGTTCACCAGTCACCCTCTACATATACTTAAAAAGCAAATTGGATTATACGCGGAGGAAAAAATATTAGATGCGACGAGAAGAATCTCTCTTATTTACAAAATAATAAAATGACCTAATGACAAAGGCTATTATGTCTTTATTTAGGTGTAGAAAATAAAGGTTATTTTCCATAAAATTATTCTAAGAAAATAGAAATTGGAATTTGATATTTAATTATTAAAATTTTTTAAATAAAAAATTTGAAAACAATATTTCAAGTTTTTCAAAATTACACTATATTATGAAAAAATATTTTATAATTTTTTCACTCTATTTTAAAATGAATATTTATAAAACAAAATAGTTATGTATTTAATATAAAAAAAGAATTTTAAAAATAAAAATGAAAATAGAGAAAAAGAGAAAACTTTAAACAAAAAAAAAAAATTTCCATATTTTTTTTCTAATTTTTAAATTGGAAAAAAATTAAGAAAATTAAAAAATAAAATAAAAATAAGAAAAAAATAAAAAATATTTTTCATAATAAAAATAAGCCTATCATTTTCCCATTAAATATTACAAAATCAGTCCCTTACAGCTTATAAAAGCCAAAGAAAAAAAATCATCCCTAACCTCTTCAACCCGACTTTACATAGGCCCGAGACTCCAATAGATCCTTTCTTTTCTTCTCCAAACTCTTGCTTTTATTTTCGTTTATATATCTCAATCAATTCACCGTTTGAGCCGCCAAATTGCACACCCAAAACCCCAATTCTTGTTCCATTTCATCGGAAAAGCAAGAAAATTTTAGAAGAAAGAAGGCAGCAATTATAATTAATTATCAGAATCCAGGTTCGTAATTCTCTCAATCTCTATTTAATTTTTTAATATTTTGTTTGTCTGATTTGATAAAAAACCTGTATCCAAAGAATCTACGAGTACACCTTCCTCTCCGCTTGAATCGGCCGTTATATATTTTGGGACTCTTATGATGTTTTTAATTTAATTTGTCCCATTGATTGTAGTTCAAATAAATAATGGTGTCGCCAGCTTCATCACCTCAGAAACTTGAGCTATCTACAACTCAAGTTGCTGTGTCTGTTAGTGGTACATCTATTGGCTTTTCGACATCAACAGCAGCTTCTTCTTCTACACCAGTTGCAACTACACCTGTATCAGAGCATCCAAGCATTGAACCACCTTTACAATCAAGATTTTCTATTGCACCAATCCCGGCTCTGGGCTCTAGTTCCAATGTGCTTCCAAATGCTAATGTGTCTTCTCGGTGCTCTCAGCAATCAATATCTGGTTTCGTAAGAAACAGTATATTTTGTTAATATTATCGGTAGATGCATTTTTTTTTATAGTTATGAAAATTTTCCTTTATGCAGGGTATGAACTCCAATACACCTGGACCACTGGTTATAGTTCAACCTCCAGTTCCTGGCCTGACTTCATCTGTCAGTCCCTCTTTTTCATACAACATTTCACAAACCACCAATCATTTTCCTGGCAATCAGCAATTCCATTCTATCATAGTAAGTAGCCAGTAGTTCAGTAAATTCTTATGGACTATTTGTAATGAATTGGGAAATTTTGGAGCAATCTGATGCTCTGTTAAACAATTTTTCCTTGGAAACGACCATTAATATGAGTAAATACATTCTTCAATATGCTCTATATGTATGCCGAGGTACCTAACAATTAAGGCATATGTAATATTTAAAACCCCCACCTAGGAAAAGGTAGATATCCCACGTTGAAGAAGTGAGATAGGAAAAAGGAGTTAGTTAGCTGGCCTCCCTTTTACCAAAGTAGCCCCAGTTGATTTTTTTTTTGACCAAGTGCGTTTAACTCCTTTAACTTGTAGTGTTATTATGGCTAGCGGTGGGTTGGGTTGTTGCTATTGTTGCAATTGTTACCATAGTGGATATAAGGTTAGACCTAGAGTGTGTTGGTATTCATAGGAAGGGCTAGTTGTATGATGGTATCTGCGCATGCCAGTAAGTGGAGCTGCCATTGCAACGCCGCAATGCAATTTGGGGAAGGGTCCTGGGCTACTCATCCTGTAACAAGCTGCTATTGAGACACCACACTATACATCCCACCAAGCAAAAGAGAGATATTCCACATGGGCAGAAAAAAGGAATTTGTGAGCCCAGTCACACAGTACCAAAGTAACTCATGCTTGAAATATCAGGCCAAGTGCTTTAGATCCTTTTCTCGCATCATTTTTAGGGCTAGTATGGGGAATTAGGCTCGTCATTACATAAAGTTAGCATTGATCTATGTTTGGCTTGTTATTTACAGTTTCCAGGCAGGTTTCAAATAATGAGCATTGTTTCCTGTGTTGGCTGGATTGTAATGGAAAAATTGCTGGCTGATATGAGATGATTGGGTATCACTGTATTTTTTAAGTGATACAATCCGTATCATCGGTAGGAAAGAAAAAGGAGAAGAGGGTGAGGGAAGATTGAAGAAACAATTTAGGAAAAGAAGATGATGCTGTATAAGGAAGGAAAGACGAGAGAGAGAGAGAGGAAGGGGAAGGGGGAGGGTGGACGGTGTGCGGAGGTTTACTTAGGCTTTGGGCCACTTTCGTTTCTTCTTTTGTTAACTTTAAGTCTGATGGGTTTATATTCTTTTCAAAAGTCCTAAGTGTATGGACTTTCTTTTAATTTTTTTTTTTATTTGATTAGTTACTGCTAGTCATTTAGATAATAAAGATCATATGTTTAGCATACAAAAGATATTATAAAGTTTATTTATTTCAGTTTTCATTTGGACAATTGACCTTATTTGACATTTTAAAAAAAAATTTATGATTAAAAACTTCTAGCCATTTATATAAACTAATAATTTTTGTACAATACACTCTTAATTTAGAAGTTTTAATTTCTTCATAATTAATAGGTTAAGCTTAATTTTAGTCCTTTATATGTTATTGCAATGCTATAAAAAAAAAAAAAAACTTGAATAAAGCTTACACTAGGAAATCATAATTTCTTCAAAATAAATGGTTTTAGATATTAAGAAGGTTGTTATGTCCAATTTTTAGTCAAGTACATATTAAAGTTTAAGTAGTCACTTTTTCGATTTTTTTTTTAAATCATATAAAGTGGTCCTAGACAGTCTCATACTGCAAGCGTGACCAATTGAGCTATTGACACCATTATTTAAGCCTCCATTTTGGGTGGTTCCAATTAATACTTTGAATAATATCTACCCATAATTTGCATTATGTCATTGCAATTTTTACATCCTCACTAGATTTCTTGGTATTGACTCATCATTTGTCATGTTCCAGACAAGAAGAACTGACGGTGAATAGAAAGATAAGAAACTTCAAATTCAAGGACTCTAGTTTAGAATTGTGATCTAGATTTAACATGTGCTTTATTGGAGAAATTATAAAGTAATTTCAGTTGTTTTAGAGTTCTAATTATAGGTATATTTAAATAAATGTAGCTGCAGGTCCATTATTTTAGATATAAGGGGAATTTTTTAATTTCTAGCTTTGCAAGAAAATCTTTCCTTATTTCTTTAGGAGTCTTTGTTTTTAATTTTAAGTCTTTGTCGATTTAGGAAGAATTTGTTCCTTTTTAGTTTATTTTAGGTGTTCAAATCCTTATAGGATAAAGACTAGTATTGAATCCCTTTTCTTTAAAAGCTAGGAGTTGTTTGAGTCTATAAATACCTATCATTGTAATACTTCTAATTAAGCTTTGCTATTTAATAAAAACAACTAGCACTTATGCTATTTGAGTTCTGTGATGTAATTCTATTCTAGTTGTGATACCATGGGATCTTGGGTGTGATGTTCAAGAAAGTTTAAGTATGAAGCTTAAACTATTTTTTCTTACCTTTTATTTGCGCTACTGTTCATCTATTTACTATTCATTGGTACTGTTCATAGCTCTAAAACAGCCCTTAACTCTTTGTTTTGTTTAGTTTTGCATCTCAAATTCCTTATTTACAAACCTAATCTTCTACATTTAGTTTCTACTTATTCCTAGCCTTCATATAAATCTAAAATTCATACCTTATATCCAATCCTCCAATCCTTTCTGCTTCAGTTTGGTATCAGAGTTTTAAGATCCTTGAAGTTTTTATTATCTAATCTTCTTTAGTTATGGTGACACATGTTGAACTAAATTCAAAATTTAGTGACTTTCAACAAGATCATGAAGAATCATTACAAGGAGATTCTGTGGACAACCTTTGATTATGGGATTGTAGATGATTTAATTGATGAAGGTATTAATACTAATCTCCACTCTATAATGAGACTAGTTCTAGCAACTCTTAAGTTGGAGGAAGAGGATTGGCGACGAGTTTTAATTTCCAAACTTTGGTTTGTTATGGTGGTCAAGCAAAGAAATTAATTATTGATGGTGGAAGTTGCATGAATGTGGTTTCAACATCCACAATTCAAACTTCTTACCGAACCACATCCACAACCATGTAAGGTGGCTTGGATTGATAACTTTATCATTCCAGTAACACATGGTTGCATTTTACTTATAAATGTGGTGCTTATAATGATTCTATACTTTGTGCTATTATTCCTATACAAGTAGCTCACATTCTTCTTGGTCGAACATGGCTCTATGATCGAGATGTGGATCGTAATGGTAAAGAAAATAACTATACCTTTTTCAATTGGAGAGAAAACTTTTGTTTTTAATCCAATGAGTGCACTTGACAATAAGAAGTATGCAGAGAAAAGGCCTAAACAACAAGTGCAAAGGGTATCAAATGGTGTAGATGAGGTAGTGTTACAAAATTTGCAACTTGAAGCTTGAAACCATCAAGCAAAAATTTCAAGACAACGAGCATATTGGGCAATACAACAAGTGGAGAAGCTTCATTAGCCTACAATAGATGTAGAACAACAAAGGCAGCAATAAGAAAAGTTTGTACTGCAAGTTTATCAACCAGAAAGTGGCTGAAAGCTTAAAATTACCATCTCAAAAGCTGAAACATCAAAATTTGGTTGAAAATCAAGAACTAGAAAAAGAAATGGAGCATTTTGGAGTCTCAATTCAGCAAGCGAATATTGCTTTGTATAACACATGCATTGCTTCCAAAAGTAAAAATGAGATTTGAAGGAGAGAATTCTTTAGACAATAACTTTGATGGAGAAAAGATAGAACATATTGAAGTAAAACAACATTATATAGGAAAATTAGAAGGGATAAAAGAGTTCAACTTTATCACTGAAGATGCCGAAGATATTGGAATGCAAGAGATGACTTTGTTATTCCAAGTAAATTAATAATTGTCATTTAATGACCATTTTGTTTCTTAGTCACTCCCAAAACTCGAGGTCGAGTTTTTTTTCCCAATGTGAGGAGAATGACGAAAAATAGAAAGACAAGAAACTTCAATTTCAAGGACTCAAATTTAGAATTATGGTTTAGATTTAATATGGATTTATTGGAGAAATTATAAAGTATTTTCAGCCGTTTTAGAGTTCTAATTATAGTTATATTTAAATAATTGCTATAGATATGAGGGGAATTTTGTAAATTCCATCTTTGGCGGGAAAATCTTTACCTATTTCTTTAGGAGTATTTATTTTTAGTTTTAAGTCATATTCTGAATCTTTGTTGGTTTAGGAAGAATTTATTCCTTTTTAGTTTGTTTTAGGAGTTCAAATCCTTATAGGATGAAGACTAGTTTTGAAGTTCTTTTCTTAAAGGACAATAGTTTGAGTTTATAAATACCTAATATTGTAATACTTTTAATTAAGGTTTGTTATTGTTGAGAAAAATATCCTACATCGAATAATGATAAAATATATAAAGGACTTATAAGTGAGTGAGTGTTGGATCTAACACAAGCCAACTGGTTTTGTGAAAGTGAGTTTCAACACTTGTTCATTTATAATTCCACTTGTGTCTGGGCCCATGAATTTTAATATGGTATCAGAGTTTCATGCCCATACAGGTTAGATTGTGGGATCTATGTTCAAGCCCTGTTGTTGGACTGATGATGATGTCAGTCCGGACTGAAACTGAAGAAGAGATGCCAGTCGATCTATTTGTGAGTAAGTGCCAACTGGCTTGTTGATTTTAGGCCACGGGCCAAGCTCGGTTGCACTTGAGGGGGTATGTGTGGAAAAATATTCCACATCGAATAATGATAAAATAAATAAAGGACTTATAAATGAGTGGGTGTTGGACCTAACACAAACCAATTGGTTTTGTGCAAGTGGGTTCCAACACTTGTTCACTTATAAATCCACTTATATATGGGCTCATGTACTTTAATAGTTATTGAATTAAAAAATTCAGTAATTATGCTATTTCGAGTTGTGTTATGCAATATAACCTTATGTGTGGTACCATGGGATGTTGGGTGTGATGACTAAGAAAGTTTAAGTGTGATGTCCAAGAAAGTTCAGGTGTGAAGTTTAAATTATATTCTCTTTAACTTTTATTTGAGCTACTGTTCATCAATTTAGCATTCACTGCTACTGTTCACAGCACCAAAACAGCCCATTACTCTTTGTTTTGTTTAGTTTTGCATCTCAAACCCTTGTTTACAAACCCAGCCTTTCACATATAGTTTCTATTAATACTTTATATCCAGCCCTCCAACTTGTCTTGCGTCAAGAAACTCTAGAAATTTCAACTTTAACACTAAAGAATCTTAGGATTATGGTAGATTTTATTTTAAATTTATTTGTGTCTTAATCCTTAATTTTGAATATATAAATATCTGTAATGATTAAAATTCAATTTTCAGTCAATAAAATTACCAGCAGTTATGCTTCTTTGAGTTGTATGATGCAGTTCAATCCTAAGTTTGATGCCTAAGGAAGTTTAGCAGTGAAGCCTGAACTCTTATGTTTTATATTCACGTGGTTTACTTGCACTGAAAAAATCCCCAGAATCTTCTTTCTTGTTTACTTCTTCTTTCTTAACCTATTTCTATACGAACCCTAATTGTTCCTTGAACTATCTACCTATTCTGGCTTTCTAATAGACCCCAAATTGAGTCTAAATAGCCAGTACTGCCAGGTGTTAAACATCAGCTGTCACCCCAGGTTTGATTAGCACTTCATCATCCATGCATTATGCTTACAAGCCCCAAATTTTATGCAGTTGGCATGCCCTATTCCTTTGCATTTGGAGCAATCATACCTTTCATTCAACCTCCTGTTTCCCTGCCAGTCAAACAGATGCTACAAGTTTTAATTTTAACAGGAGCACTAAGCCAGTGCAGAAAGAGCAGGCGTTAAAATTTTTATGTTTATTTGATTTTCATTTTTCTTGAAAACAGTGAAAGAAGGTACTCATAGAAAGCTGGATATTGTAGTGGCCTTGTCTGTTGCAATTTCAAAAGTCTATGGGTGTCAAATTTAGGTGTTATCGATGAGAATTACCTCTTCATGAAAAATGCTAAACGTTCAGGGTATATATCCCAGGATTCTTCTCAAGCTTGATAGTTATATGCATGTGTGCAGGTTTGCTGCTAATTTTACAGTCAGTATTGGGATGATCAATATGATTTATTTTTAAATTTAAGTAGTGCATTAATTTAGTAAATTTCTGATTTTGATTCTGGACCACTGTATGCATCTTGGAACGATTCTGTATAAACGCTGTAAATTGTAGCCTATGTCTAGACTTTTGAGTTATGGTCCATCAATGAGGTGATTTTTGAAGTTTATCTTGCAGTGTTTGGTGGCCATTGCTTAAACCTAGTGGAATGATTGCTAGATACCTTGATGACCGTTAAAGCTCATTAATTATCTATGAATGGTGACATACTGTTTTTTTTTTCCCCATAGTTCAAGAACTAATTGCTTGAGAATCTTCACCTAATGCAGGATGCATCAGCTTCAGTTCCACAAGCCAGTGCTCTGTCATCTGCTTCAACTGTATCTCAGTCTATTTCCTTAACCCTTCATTCTCCTTCAGGTTCTAAAAAGACTATATCTTCTCCAAACTTGGGCCCATCAACTTCACACATGCCCGCCATCCCTTCTTTACTTGTGCCCCCCGGGTTGGCTGGAACGCCTGGGGCAGCTGGACCCTCTGGATTGGTGTCAAGTACTCCAATAACTCTTCCATCTGTAGGTGTTAATTCTGCCTCATCTTCTCTCCAGAGACCCATCATGCTGACTACTGCTCCTGCTTCAAATCCTGCGGTTCAGCTGCAAACTCATCCGACCTATCCATCCATACCTGCTATGGCTGCTTCCCCCCAGGGACTCTGGTTTCAGCCTCCACAAATGGGCAGCACATCTAGACCACCAGTTTTGCCATATCCTGCTGCGTTTCCTGGACACTTTCTATTACCTTCACATGCCTTCTCTCGTCCTCCTGTCTCATCACCTGATTCTCAGCCTCCTGGTGTTATTCCTGTGGGAACTGCAGGTGCAAATTCCTCATCTTCTATTGCATCAGGTCTTCAGTTGATTGGCTCTCAAGGGATACATAAAGAATTGCCTCCTCCTGGAATTGGTATGCTCAGGGTTTCATGCTAGGTTACTGATAAACTTAAAATGTAAGAGTTGTTTATTCCTCACTAAAGTTACATTGAATGAAATTTTGTCAATAATAGTACATGGTATTTTGCAGATGAAAAGAATCATATCCAGGTGATTGGCACCAGGGACAATGCTGCCACCAATGATCCATTAGATTCCTGGACAGCCCACAAGACTGACACAGGAGTGGTTTACTATTTTAATACTTTAACTGGAGTATCAACTTATGAGAAACCTGCTGGCTTTAAATGGGAGGTATAGATAACTATGGTTAAATATTATGCCACTCAACTGTACAATATTTTTTTGATCAAAATTTTGGGAATAAAACATGTCAATTAACAATACCTCTTTCAAGTTGTTATTTTTTAATATGGTTGTGCCTGTAATGTGAGCCTTACAACAATTTTGCTTGTTTTTTAAATCAACAAGCTGCAAAATTTGTATGGATATCTAGCTTACTGGGCTGGGAATGTGTTCCTTACAACTCACCAGTAAAGCTTTCAATTCTGTTTATTTTATTTTGTTCGACAGATTAGTTTGTTTTAATAAAACCTACTCTTATCTTTTATTTTGTTAAACTTTTAAATTCTAATATAATTGTTAGACTCCTAATCTCCCCCTCTCTGTAGCTTTATTCAGCTTTCTATAACTATAACCCATCCATCTTATATCATTCCTTTCATTACCTTCTCTATATTGAAGTCTTAAATCAGTATTCTATTTGGTTGATCCAATTGGCCAACATATTCTTTTTGGCCATCTCTTTCTATTTTTTTTCCCTATATTTGAACTATCTTGTTACATGTTCTTAATCTGGCTTGAAGTCTGAAATTTGCGTCCTTCTGTTTGACTAAAGTTTTCTCTTTATGTTATCTTGAATGGCTTCATATTAGCTTACCTTATTAACATTGATGATGCTTCTGGTTGATGCTGATTTTGTATTTCGTTTTAATATGTGTGCAGCCTGAAAAGGTTCCTGTGCAGACAACTCCAGTTTCAATGTAATTTCTTGCTCGTTATCAATCTGAACATATTACTAATTTTGCTGTCTAGAAACAGCACATGTGCATAACTATAGTCTCTATATTTTTTTGTTCTCTTGTTTCTTTCTTTCTTTTATGCTGGTGAAGGCACTGTTTTTGGTGATTAGTATTTACTTTTTATTTTGGTAGAATTGGAATTAGTTACTTTAAGGATTACATGTTTTGTGTGGAGAACTGTTGGATTATTCTTTTCTAGGCAGTTATTATATTAGGTAATAAAATTCCTAAAAGCTGAGCAAAAAATCCTAAAAGCTGAAAACCAAACTGAAATTGAACAAACTGATATGAAAGAATTTGTTGATATGGTTTTTCATTTACAAAGTTGATGGCTGACCAAACTGAAACAAAGTGATATAAATGTATATTTCTAACTTATTACCTATAATTATTACTATCAAATAAATATTCTTCTAAAATATTTCAATTTTTGTTTACTATAGAACATTATAAATTTGTAATTTAATCTTTTGATATGCTATACAATTAATTTGAAAAGAATAATAATGTAATGATGATAACAATAAAGGTTTATACACATACTTGATAATGATAGTAATGTATATCAGAAATTAGAAAATAAATTTTTTATAATGATATAATGTTAATGGATGAAATCCAGATTGAAGTCAATAAAAAGTTACAGCTATAGAGGACCACCCTAGAGGCTAGGATTTTGAGTTACGTTGGACTAAAATAGAGGATGTGCATTGCAGCTTCAATAATGAAAAGGGAGGGAATTGAAGTGAAGTTAGGTTAGAGGGCTTGGAGGTCCCTCAAAACACTCCATATATCTAAGGTATATCATATGAAGATGGGGATGTGAGGAGGATGTTATCCATAGAATCAAAACAAGATGGAAGAAATAGCCAGACATTTTTTTTTTTCAAACTTGCTAAAATTTATATTATTATTTTTATTAATTAAAATTTATATATTACATGTCTTTTTTATTTAAAATTAATTTGTATATTCAACTATTTTTCACCATGAAAAGTGCATTTGTATTAATTCTCAAATTGTTTACTTTAACATAATTGTGGGGGGCCAGAATGAGGAGGGTCCAAAGTTGAGGGGCCAAAGTGAAGAGGCAAAAAAGAAGGTAGAATATGAAAGAAAAAAATATTTTTGGTGGGTTTTGGGACATACATAAACAAGATTAATGTGGTATAAATGATGATGCTAAGATAGATATATGGACATACAAGATTCTATCAGATAAAAAAAATGAATGAATAGCAGGAACGTAGAAGTGGCACCTATTGACCAACCAATGCTTGGGTATAGAAGCTTGAACACATGGATGTTGGAGAAAGGGAGGGGGTATGTCTAAGGTAAATGGATTCTCATTGTTCACCCAATTAGTTTGGGAATAGGCTTATTTGAGTGGATTTTTTTTTTAATCCAGAAATGTTTTCTTAATAACATGAGAAACTAATTTAAAATGCACTATTAGTAAGATGGTCCTTAATCCTTTAAATGTTATGATCCTTTATTGTGTTATTATATTAGGAATAAGAAAATTATTATAATTATCGTAATGCTTATGGTACATGATAGAATATTACGTGATAAAAATTTATATTCTGACGTGATTTGGTATATAATGCTTGATCTCATTCTTGCATTTTTGTGTTTAGGGAGAATTTGACCGGCACAGATTGGGCCTTGATCACCACAAATGATGGAAAAAAGTATTACTACAACAACAAAAATAAGGTATGATTATGAATGTGATTGGTCTACTTAGTCCAATAGAGTAGTTTCATTCAATTATTCTAGTTGCTAAATATTGTGAAGAAGCTATATGATGAAATGTTGGTGATGATTTGCTTTCTATTGGCCTCTATTTTGTGGTTGTATTAATCCAAGGGAAAATAATATTTGCAAAATGAGGTTTATTTGAGAGGAATAAAAATTACAAGAAATCTAGAAATCTAGATGGCTAGCCACACTCGTTCTCTTGGTCATCTATTTTAGAAAGGATGGTGGATTGTATACCTTGCAAATTTTAATTAAATGTTTTACTTATTATCTTAAATGAATTTTAGATTAATTGAAACATTTAAGAGTTACCAGACAAATTAAAAATTAAAAATTACTAAAAATTTTAATTTAAAGTGTTGAAAGGTGTTATATATATCACCTTGGAGACTAATTTTGTCATTTATAAGATTGATCATCAAATGATTTTTATTGTGTCTCATACTTTTAAAAGGATTAATAGAAAAAAACAATTAAATTGATTGCAATTGATTAATGTAGCTAGTGTTACTTGGTAAGCTAGCTTTGAAGTCTCGATCATGAAAGCGGTTACAAACTATATTCTAGAATATTGGGCTGACTTATGCAATTCAATTAATTTATTGTATCTTGGGATTTAGTCTATTCTCTTTTAATTAAAAAATACTAAAGATAATATATTTATTAGTAGAACCAAGATAGAATACATGCATTGCAAGTTTAGTGAAAGCCGAAATAGAGATAATGAGTAAGTTAGCTTGGATGGAGTGACACTTTTTCAAAGCATCCATTTTAAATATTTAGGTTCAATCTTTCAAGGAGATGGAGATTGTAAGAAAAATGTAAACCATAAAATAAAAGCTGAGTGGTTGAAATGGAGACTTTCTATGGAGTCCTATGTGATTGCAAGATCCCCAATAAATTAAAAGGAAAATTCTACCGTGGTTAGCACGACAAAGGATGCTCCCTCAAGAGTTGAGCCAACATCCACACGGCAACACTAGAACAAATGTTGGCCTTGTTTTTGCTTCAGCCTCTATCTCTTTCTCTCCGTTTCACTTTGTTTCTCACCACACTAACACCTCCCTTTGTTCCCATCTTTTGCCCATTTGCTCCCTCAAACTCTCCTTTATCACTAGTTCTCATTCTCTCGGTCCCTTTTTGATATCATCTTCATCTCTCAGTTCTCTGTTATCTTATGGTAGCTAGGGTTTCTAGGTGAGATTTGAGAAAGAATGGAAGCATTTATAGTGGTGAAGTTGTAATTATCTAAGGACATTTTTGTCCTCGTGTATCTATATAACCTGCTGCCCAGTCAACTCTAAAACACTTTTTGAGGAAAAGCATAAACTTTTAAGCTTCTAGAAAGCCAAAGGTTTGAGAGGACTTGACTTTTTATTTCCTTCCAACTGCAATTCCAAACTGGCTCTAAGATTGGCTTGTCAAAATTTTGAAACTAGATAGATTTCCTGTTCATTCCAATATGATTTTGACTAATAATTTATTTTTTCATTGAAAATGTGGCTTATGTAGCATTTTAATTTTTTTTTTGATATAATCAAACTAGTTTATTAGTTGGACTAGTGAACTAATGAACTTTTTGATTTGCAAATTGGTCTGATTTTAAAGAAATTGTTGGAAATGAGTTGTCAAATCAAGACTTATTGCGAATTGAAATCCTTGTTTCATGAATTGAGAATCAAATTGTGAGATCTAGTACAATTCTCAAAATCTAATTAGAACATGTTCATATACATACATATACCTAACAAATACCTTGGACAATAAAATATTTTAACAAATGTTGAATGATTATATGGTTAGTTGATAGGAGATTGCTTGTTAGGGTTGGTAATGAGGATCCAGTCCTTATATGGTCTACTCTTCTTAAACTTATGTGGTATTTAGTAAAATTGAAAGTACTAAAAATTTAAATTCGAGATACTATAAGTGATGAAATTTCTAAATTGTAAAAATATTTAAAAATCTAATTAATTATCGTATTCAGTGCAAAAGTTAAGTTAAAAATTTGGACTTGAACTTATTACTTCAAGTGAAATTTTGCTTAATTAAGACTTCTACTTTACCAAACAACTTAAAAATTAATAAGTGCTAAAAATTTTAATTTTAAGTGTTGAATGGTGTTATCAAGCACTATTTACATTGCATGTATAAATAAAAAATAGTGAAATATATTCTTATATTAATTTGATAACAAAAATTTGTGAAATTCACATGATGTCTCATATAGACTACAGCAGGGGAGAAAAAGGAAGATTAAAAAATTAGGTGAGAGAAAAACAAAGAAAAGAACATGAAAATTAGTGAAGAAAGATAAAAATGTAAAAGAAAAAATAACTACTAACTCAGGAGAAACTTAGGAGAAACTGATGAAGAGAGTGAGTAAAGAAGAGCAGATATGATAGAAAAAAAGAAAATTTGAAGTTGTTAATCTAGTTATTTTTTAATCATGAAAATTGTAAAATTAACTGAAGTATTGCACTGGAATTGCTAATATATGAATCATATATGATTATGTAATTTCTATTTGCATGCTTTTTTTGAATTATTTGGTGCTTGAATGTAATCAAAATTTTCTGTACTAAAAGAAATATTTAAATGTAATCGCCACTTGCAAGTCATCTTCCTTATTTTCATTATTGCCTTTTGTGTTCTTTATGTTTTCCCCATCAGTTGAGCAGCTGGCAGATCCCAAGTGAAGTGACGGAACTTAAAAAGCAGCATGAAGCTGAACTATCAAAAAAGCATGAAGTTTCAGTGCTACGCTTTAATGTCTTGTCTGAAAAAGGATCTGCTTCAGTTAGTTTGAGTGCTCCTGCTGTTAGCACAGGTGGTCGTGATGCCACAGCTCTTAGAGTCTCAAGTATAACAGGGCCCTCTTCTGCATTAGATTTGATAAAAAAGAAGTTGCAAGAATCAGGAACTCCAGTTACTTCTGCCCCTGCTCCAGTTTCATTAGGAACAGCAACACCAGAATCAAATGGATCCAGAGCTATTGAGGCTACAGCTAAGGGTTTGCTTAGTGAGAATAGCAAAGATAAGCTAAAAGATGCTAATGGGGATGGTAATGCATCTGACTTATCTTCAGATTCAGAGGATGAAGACAATGGGCCCACAAAGGAGGAATGCATTATCCAATTTAAGGTATCTTTATTGCTTTTATTTTTCTTGACTATGATATACAGAGAGAATAAGGTTGAGGAGGTTGGGGGAAGATAATCTTGGAATGATTTTAATTTATTAGTGTGTCACCTTGACATAGTCCAGGTATGAATATCTTCTTTGCTTATTTCATATTCTTAATTTCTGACATAGTAATCCTATTGGGAAAGGGAAAATCTAATGTATAAGGAACTAACCTATTGCCAATTCATTTTAGTACTGAAAATGACCTTAAGTAAGCGAACTTGTAGTAGACTGAATTTCATAAGACATTCAATCGGATGGTTTTCTACCTATAGTAACAAAAATCGTACATAAATGTGATAAAAAGGCTTGATTTTGAATCTTCTGCTGTTCCATTTTTCTTTGTTCTTAAAAATCCATTTTTATACAGGAACGACATAAAATTTTTAAATCTTTGCACAACTTAAACTGTTATGATGTATGTATGGTTGATGGATGATTATGATTAAACTTAAACTACAAATGTCCATCCTGGTTTAAATAAATGAGAGAAAAATAATATCTTGAAGTCTTATCAAAATTATAAAGCTGAAAATTTATATTTGCACTGTGAATCTTTGGTCTGAGAATCCTGAACAACTCTCGTATGGAATGGGCACCTTGACACCTTTTCTCAGTTAGCTATTGATATTGTCAAGCAATCTAATACAAATCTTGAGGTAATAAGCTTAGTGCTCATGATTGAAACTCACTTTATATGAATATTGAGGTAATATAAATTGTAAGGTTTGAATTGTAATGTAATAGATCTTTCACAAGGTTTACTAGAGCCTTTTGCATTACTTGGTTATCAACTGGTAAATTGATTAGTTGGTAGTGTTGTCCTAACACGTAGGAGGGAAACAGAACTTCCTTTGTTCTGTCCAATCTGTTGTAGAAGAAGATCACGAGGCTCACTGGAGAAATGATACACTTTTTCGTAATATTTTTTTCAATAGTTGAGCTGATAAAAATTTATTTTTGAGAGCATGGGCTTAAGGAAAGAGGACAAATTCTGGTTGAACAGAGGTTTATTCCTTGAAAACTGTGGACTAATTGCTAATTAAGAAAGGGGACAAAGATCATTAGGCTCACTGGAGAAATGATACACATTGCTGTAATAATTTTTCAATAGAGCTAATGAAAATTTATTTTCAAGATTATGGGCTTAAGAAAAGTGGACAGGTCTGGTCGAATAGAGGTTTGTTCCTGTAAACTCTGGACTAATTACTAGTTAAAAGGGTGATAAATAAAGCAAGTGAAGGGATATTGAGATATAGAGAGCTTCAAAAGAAATGGAAATTTATTGTTTGTTACTGCTAATTTTCTTCATCGATATACCTTTCAGTTCACCTCATGAGAAATATTAGTTCTTTGTGTTTATTTGTCCCTGGATTATATAGGAAATGCTGAAGGAACGTGGAATAGCGCCATTTTCCAAATGGGATAAGGAGCTGCCAAAGATAGTGTTCGATCCTCGATTTAAGGTTTGTTGAGTCTAAAGACTTGTGAATTTCTTTGTTTGGGAATCAGAGATCTTTTCTACAACTGGAACTCTTTGAAACAGGCTATGGGATTCATATATCTGCTCACATGTGGTGAGGTGAATTTGTTTGTGTGCTTCTTTTTGTTCCAATAAATTTGTTGCAACCATACTCATAACTACCATTGGTATTATTTTATGGGGCTTTTGGTTGGAAAAATGAAAAATTGGCAACACCTTGTTGAGATGGTGACTTTGAGTTGGATCTCTCCATACCTTTCTTTTTTATCTTATTTCCAGGATGTTTTGGTTTAAGGTTACTGTTATCTATGCTTAACACAGCCTCGCATCTGAAGTGGGAAACATGGGGTTCCTGCTCTTACGCATTTTCTGTGATACTCCATTTGGGATGGATATGTGTAGGAGCTATCCACATTACTTGAGACTTTCGGTTGGTTGGCTAGAGTTTGAGGATGTATTTCTTTTTGTTAAGGGGTTCTTAGTGTTCTATCATGACCAAGATCCCCATTATTATAACAAGGGGTCTCTATCTCTTAGGGACTTTGATGTTGCATAATTGACTGTTCTTGTTTGATATTACAGAGACTTTCGTTTTTGTTGACAGATTCCCATTGACCATGTTATCCTCATTTTCATGGTTAATTTGATCCCCTAGATCTTAACAATTTCTTTCCTTGTAGGAGTTTCTATGTCATATTAATCTCCCGAAAGAGTTGCATGGTCTTTGTTTAGGATAGTGCTCATCAGGGATGGATCCAAAAATTTTAGGAAGGGGAGACATAGTTTTATATTAATAGGACTTAACATTGTTATTTACATAGTAAGTACAAACCGAATTAGGAACTGACGCATAAAATAATAGAAAGGTAAAAACAATTATGTTTTTTGAGAAATAATTCTCTCAGAATTTATTATTTTACCTTTTAATTTGTTAAGTGCTGATCTGAAAATTTCTATCAATTTACATATGAATTGTATGATAGAATTTTTAATACTATTGGCTTGAAAATTGGAACTAAACCTTTAATTTTGTGTAGACAAATAATTCTCTTTCTGATTAGAATTTTTTTGCTATTCTAGTGAAATTTAAAATTTGCAATTAAATCATTAAATTAGTATTAATATTATAGTTTAATTAAATCATAAATTCAAATTGTAAGATTTACTTCATGCAAATTATTATAATAAAAAAAAAATTCAAATTTAATTATGATTGAAATGAAAATTTTAAGTATAAATGAATGATATTTTAGTATTTTTATAGAATTTTAACGATAAAATAGACCGAATGATTAATTATACTGAAGGAATAAAAGTATATGTACTAACTAGCGAGTTTTTCAAAAAATAGGGACTAAAATATTAACTATGTCAATTTTTATGGATTAAAATGTAATTTATCAAAAATTTGCAAAAAGAAAAAAAAAAAAATCAAAATTCAAGGGGAGGCACGTGCCCCCACCTTGCCAAAGCATACATCCATCTTTGGTGCAAATGTGGAGTTCAATGTTGCACTTGTGTGTTGATTTTCTCAATTTAAAATTTTCTCAACATGCCCGGGGCATGAGCACCATTAAGGGAAACCCAAATTTGTGTTCAATTGAGACCTTAATATGTACTAAATCTCTTAATTTTTTTAAAAGTGCCTTCATTGGAATTTGTCTCCTCCAGTGATGTAGGCCTACAACTGGTTTTTTGTAGGCCTGGAATTTGTCCCTCCAATGATGCTACTGATGTTGATGGCTGTTGTTTGTTGTTTTCAGGGGAGCTTTGTTTGGATTTGGTAGGGATAGGTTGGAAATTTGAAGGGAGATCCAGGATATGAATTTTGGTAGTGTCATGGCGCTCTTTTTGAGATAGACTTGGTTGCATTTTTGTGAGGGTAGAATTTGCAATTCTAATTTGTTTTGGTAGTGTGTCATGTTGTTTATTGGATTAAGATCGTAATTAATTAGATAAGGGCACCATTGAAAAAAAATATTGAAAAATATTCCCTTGGCATACCTATTAGCATCGTCTTGACAATATATAGCAACAACCTCATGCCCTTAACATGCTCCATCCTTACCATGTGACATGGAAAGGGGGACTTCTTTATGTACGCACTCCATTAGTTACTCCCCTTCTACTCACCCTTTATGATGATTAGATTTATGCCCTGCACTTTCACTACCAAGAGACTTCTGTTGCTCTCCTTGCATTCATCCCTTGCCACATGTAGATGAGCCCACTTGTATTGCTCACTCTCTCCCTCTCATATCTCTCCCTAAATCATCCTCAGTAGTATGTTGCTTGTACTCAAATATGGCTTTTCTCTTTCTAGAACATCACTGAGATGCATGCTTTCTTTTTTGGGATTGTGACCCCTGCAATACTACATATGTTTTTCTTTTTGATGCGTTCTACTCCAATGTTGTATTATTATCACCTTGAAATTTATTTTTCATCCATTGTGATGGGCTTATTACCAACACATTTATAATTTTGAATCTATGCTGCAGCTTCATCATGAACCTGCTCGAAATGATGTTTTGCTTCTGTACATTAAGGCTTCCTTAGTGCTTTTCATATTGTAAAAGTATTAAATTGCAGACTATCCCAAGATACAAATTTGCCTTTCTTCTTCCTAGAACATCACTAAGATGCATGTTCCCTTTTTTGGGACTGTGACCCTGCAATACTGCATATATTTTTCTTTATGATGCTTTCAACTCCAATTTTGTATTATTATCACCTCAAATTTATTTTCGTCCATTGTGATGGGCTTATTACCAACGGATTTATATTTTTTCATCTATGCAGCAGCCCCATCGTGAACCTGCTTTAAATGACGATTTGCTTCTTTTTATTATAGTCTATTAAGGTTGCTTTAATGGTTGTCTTATTGTAAAAGCATCCCGTTGCAGGCTATCCCAAGTCATTCAGCTAGGAGGTCCTTGTTTGAGCATTATGTTAAAACACGTGCTGAGGAGCAACGCAAGGAAAAACGAGCAGCTCAGAAGGCTGCAATTGAGGGATTCAAGCAATTGCTTGAAGAAGCATCAGAGGTTTCATGGATTAATTTCAACTTAAATGCAGTTTCTGTCCAGGCCATGATTTCTTATTAACCTTTTCAGCTATTAAACTGAGGACTGCAGATTGCTTACGAGCCATATTTTGATTTCAGGACATTGATCAATACACTGATTATCAAACTCTCAGAAAGAAATGGGGCAATGATCCACGGTTTGAGGCTGTGGACCGCAAAGATCGAGAGCATTTATTAAATGAAAGGTATGACTTGCTGAGTAGAACCTGGCTTTAGATTTATATTAGTATTATATATTGTGATCATTGTTGATTAAATTGGCCTTCACTTTGTATGGAACTTCTAATTCTTCTGTCCTCGATTATATTTCCGCAAATTTTGTGATGTTGATTACTTCAGTTGATGTAATGCCTTTTCTAGTTGGACTTAACTTATAGAATCAATTTTCTACCTTGTCTTGCACACCGAGTTTTTATGGTTTTGCAGAAAACAACTTGTCTGCAGAATGTGTTTTATGGGAAAAATATTTCTGAAAAAATAGTTATTTTCTGCTATTTAGTTGTAAGACAGAAACTTAGCTGGAAAATATTTTCTTGATATTTGGTGTATTGCAAACACAATTATATGGTCTGGTATTCCCTTTTTCCCTGCGTTGGTTATGTTCCTCATTTCTTGTCTAGCAGAAACTAATCGAGCCTTGTTTGACCTCCCAGAAGCGGAAGCTGAATCAGTTGCAGGCTATCATGTCCTACTGCTTAATAACCCAAAGAAACCTACTACATTCGATATAAATCTTTCTATTCACACAAAATATCTTGTTTGAAATCAAAATTAAACATCTAACAAATACGTTCCAGTATGTTGCATGTCTAACTTCATAATAAATACCTTCCAATAATAAGACATACAATCAATAAGCAAGGGTTATAATTTCTATTATTATCATTGCTATTTTGGGTACAAAAGATATTGACATAAAAAAAAAGTAAACAAAAATTGGAATTTCTGGCTACCAAGTATATATAATCAGTGATGATGGACAGCAGGTCTTGATATTACTGGTGTTTTTGGTAATATTATTGCTTATTTGAACCGCATAATTTGTATAACTTGCTAAAAATGAATTGGAAACAATTTTGAAATTATGTATTGCTGCTTTCTGTTGGGGAAGTGCTCTGAACATTTTCATGTTATTCAGATCATTTTCTGCGTGAGCACCTGCTACGTGTGGTGCAATTGACTCAGCAGAGATTTTTCTGTATATTTTGTTTTAATCAGATCCTTATTCGGATTTACATGAACTGTTTCCTAGACAGACAAAGTGATTTCTATTCAATTGCCTTGAAGGCTACATTTGTCAGCTGAGTAGTAGGCTAGTGATCAGATTCTCATATTCAATTTTGGTGTGTCCTTTAGTCCTTGAATCTCTCTCTCTATATGCATGCAAATTGTTTTTTGCTTTCGAGTGTCTGTTATATTGCATTGATTAAATGAAAATTTTGCTTCCATTATAGAGTTATTCCTTTGAAGAAGGCTGCTCAAGAAAAGGCTCGAGCTGAACGTGCAGCTGCTGCTTCTAGCTTTAAGTCAATGCTTCGTGACCATCGTGATCTAACTCTCAATTTCCATTGGTCCAAGGTATTTTCTGTTATGAATCATGTTTCTATTCGATAAAATGAATCGCAGATAGGGTTTTGAATAACTGAATCAGTTGCAGAATTTTTTGTGGCTAGTTTTTCTTTGCCAAATCAGACCAAGCTGGCTGCTGCTGCCCTGATTTTCTTTGAAAAAAAAAAAAGAATTAGTGAAGTTATTCAAATAAAATAATCAACGTTTAACAAGGATTTAACTAATATGCAAATATATCAATATAATGAACACTTGACACTGCATTTTTTCTTGACTAATTGTTGGAGAGTTGTGATAATGGGATAGAAATCCTACATTTGAAAACAATGAAAGGTAATGGCTTGGACCATTTTAACATAAAGGAAGCATGACAACCATAGAAGGCCCAATTTGTGTGATAATAAAATTTTTAAACTTGTTTTGTGGACACTCCCCTGGCTTAATGAGCCAACCATGGTATTAGAGGCAACCATGGCCTAATGGGCCAAACAGATCCTGGATTATTACCTGGTATGTTTTGGGTTGCAGTATCAAAACAGGGATGACAGACGCCAATTACCTTGGTGTATAATATGCAAAGGGTAGGTTTAATTGGTACACCAAATTTGATCACGTTTACTTACTTGGGACGTGAGCTTTTATATTACTTAATAAATTTTGGGTCTAGTGACATTTTTAACTCTTACTGTTAAAAAAAAAAAAAAAAAAAATACTAGAATAGTATAATAAATTTCTGAATCTTATTTAGCTTGATATATAGGTATAAAAAATTGAAGAAATTAATATTAACTTGCTTGATAATTTTTTTTTCTATCATAGTAGATCTATTAATGAAAACTACTAAATCTAATTCTTCTTTTATAACAAAAACAAAAACAAAAAAAAAAAAAAAAAAAAAAAAAAAAAAAAAAAAATGTAATTTTAATTACAGTAGAAAACTAGAAATTGCTATTATTTACTTATTTAAATGGTTGTATAGATAATTTTTTTTTTTAAAACAATTTTAAAAATTAGTTCAGCAAGACCAGAATGTAATTTTTTTTTTTCGCAATTTTGTATATAAAAGGAAAAATGCAAAAAAAAAAAAAAAAAAAAATCACTGTTCATTATGAATAGTCAATGGTATTCCTCTTTTTAATATAATATAGACATAGATAAGAAACTTGAAATTATATTTAATGATAACTTTATAATATTATAAATAAAATAACAAATGATCAACTTTTAATACTTGATATAGAAATATGTTTATAAATAAGAAAATAAATGTGAAAAAATAAAAAGAAACAAGGAACAGAATAAAATAATGGAAATTATTTAAAAAAGTATATTCATAATAAAATATAATAATAAATTTATCATTTTGTGAAGAGAGTCAATAAAATGGTAAATTTTGTAATCTATACCATATTAAAGAGGGAATGCATTTCATTATTCATAATGAATAGCGATTTCCCTTTTTTTTCTTTTATTTACAAGATTGCCACTTCTTTATTTATGGAATAATAATTTTGCCATTCCCTTTTTTTTTTTTACTTTTTTATTTATAAGCTTATGTAATTACAATTTTTCATTCTCTCTTTCTCTCTCTTTTTTTAATTTTCTTTCTACCTTCATCTTATCTTTTATATAATTATAAATATTTGCTTACTTTTTAAAAATATTATATTTATATATTAAAAAGAGGGAATGCCTTCCACTATAATAATGAATAGTGATTTTCCTTCTTGTCTTTTATTTACAAGATTGCCACTCCTTTATGTAGGTAATTACCATTTTGCATTTCTATTTTTTTTATTTTTTACTTTTTTTATTTATAAATTTATGTAATTACAAAATTTTCACTCTCTTTTTCTTTTTGATTCCTTTCTATCATTATCTTATATATAAATATAGATATTTGTATACTTATTTTAATATATTACGAAAATTGCCATTTTAATTACAATAATTTATAAATAAGGAAAGTAAAGAAAAAAAAATAATAATGGAAAAATTGTAATTAACTAAATAAAGTAGTGACAATCTTGTAATGTATTAAAAAAGGTATGCAAAAATCTATACTTGTGTAAAAGATAAAGGTAGGAAGGAAATAAAAAAAAGAAAAGAATGAAAAATTTGTAATTACATATATTTATAAATTAAGAAAATGTGAAAAAAATAGGAATGCTAAAATTGTAATGCGAAAATTGTAATTACTTAAATAAAGGAGAGATAATATTGTAAATAAAAGAAAAAAGAAAGCAACAAAAAGGGAAATCACTTAGTGAAAGGCATTCCCTCCTCTCTCTCTCTCTCTCTCTCTCTCTCTCTATATATATATATATATATATAACTGTTAAAATCACAAAGTTCTAAAAGATTGAAGGGCAGCCAAAACCCACTTGGAAGAAAGAAATTACTTCAGAATTGTTATTGTACTAGTAAAATATAACTTTCAATGTTATAGTGGCTTCCTTTAAATATTGAAAGGTCAACTGTTACGTACTTTGCTATCTGCAATTGGTACGAGTATCGGATACTGCTATTTGTTGGGTGCCGGGTTTTTCTTTTCAAAATTTCGTGAGATTGAATTTGTGCGCAGAAGCAAGTCATAGGTTAAAGAGTTATATTATTAGTTTATGGGGGCATTTGACAGCGGGGATTGGATTTGTGTGGATGAGATCTGCGTTATTTGCTGGATTTCAAATGTGGTTGTACTGAAAGTGGAAGAGTACAAGAATAAAGATTATTAGTAGCTTCACGCTTGAAACACTTAGGTATCATATCCAAGGCCTTATAGGCAGCACTTTGAGGGTTGTATTGCATCACACAATCCAAAAAAGAAGCATAACTGTTGTAATTTTGTTTAATGAAAATTGTGTAAATAAGCATTACACACTTTACTATTCTTGGTTTGAAAGTAATCATAGATATTGCACTCCTAAAACATGTCCTAAAAAGGACTAATATTTCCTAAACCAGAAAGGACTCCAAATAACTCAAAAATAAAAATAAAGATTCACGGCCAATCTATTCCACTAAGGCTATGACTTACTAAAGCTATAAATCCTGGACCAGAACATGTAAAATAAGACTTAAGTACCATAAATGAATCTATAACGTCCAAATAAATCCTGTGTTAGGTCTAGCCATAATTCTAAATTTTTTAAATCTTTATCATGTGTTGGAGCTTCTTCTTGTCTGCATCACTTGCCAATACCCAAGTATGCTTATCCAACATGAATTTTTATGGTAAAATTATAGTAGAATTAGTTATGATCAGGAATAAGATAATTCCTGCAAATGCTATGATGCTTATTGCTACATGATCAGGAGTAAGATAACTGTTGGATGGAATCTTCCTCATATTATGGTTGCTTGATTGCACATAGTTTAATGTCATCTTTACATGATTTGGTTATTTTTTTTCCTTGATTGTTTTGTATACTATTTTATTATTGCATAGAAACTTTGAGAAATTTAAATGGGCTTGGTAGGATTTATACTTGTATCGTTTGTGTGCTGGCTAATAGGCTAATAAAGTAATATTATAATTTGTTGAAGTATTCTCTATAAAGCTTTCTCATAAAAATTCTTTATGCATCGCATAATCTTTTTCAAAGTTGTGAGCCTAATTTTGCTTAGATACATGTGCATAGGTTTCAGTTTATGTTTTTAGTGCACCTAGTGTAGTCAAAAGCAAACTTAAGGCAATGAGTCTTCCCATCTCTTAAAGCGCAGAGCGCAAGAGAAGTGCTCGCTTGATTGAAGCAAGGTGCACTTAAGGAGATGAGTCTTCCCATCGCTTAAAGCGCAAAACGCAAAAAAAAGGTGCTCGCTCAGTTTATGCTATTTTACATGTTTATGAGGAATTGTTAGGTAGGATGGGTGCAATGCTCCCTCTTCACAGATCAAGTGGCCCCACACTTCAATGCGTGCTCCTTAGTGCTTGATAATTTCTCATTGTCTATGGAGTCTTTCACATTGCAAACTGAGTTTTCAAGTTTCTCGGTGCATTTTGTACGTGGGTTTAGGCAAATAATTAATGTTTGGTCTTTATATAAATGGATCACAATCAAATTAACCTAGATGCATTATAATTATTAAAGAGATCTAAAGTAGGGTCTTGATCTAAGAAAACAAAAATGAGATTTTCTAGTTTGTTAAAGTTTGACTTGTAACCAGGTGAAGGAAAGCTTAAGGAATGATCCAAGGTACTTGTCTGTAAAGCATGAAGATAGGGAGGTTTTATTCATTGAGTACTTGTCTGAACTAAAAGCTGCAGAAGAGGATGCAGAACGAGAGGCAAAAGTCAAAAGGGAGGAGCAGGTATATGCTTATTTTTCCTAATTTGTGCATGAGCATGTGCTCTTTCTATCTAGTATCTATGTATTTACGTTGATTCATATGCAAGTATACAAGTTTTGAGCTTTCTTGTACTTCTATTTTCTAGGATAAATTAAAGGAAAGGGAGCGTGAGTTGCGCAAAAGGAAGGAAAGAGAAGAACAAGAAATGGAAAGGGTGCGAGTGAAAGTTCGGAGGAAGGAGGCAGTTGCATCTTTTCAAGCTTTGCTAGTGGAAACAATCAAGGACCCTCAGGTATTCTTCAATACCTAATGATCCAATTCTGTGTAGTGTTAGATAGAGCTACATAAAGAATGCTTTCTATACCAATGAGCTTTGACTTGGTGGTATTGGAGTTGTCTTTAAAATTGTAAGATTGTGAATTTGAACCTTATTCAATTGTGAATTTGAACCTTATTCAGTGTCTAAATAACCAAAAAAAATAAAAAATAAAAAAAATAATTAAAGCTTTCTATGTATAAATGAATTGAGAATTTAGTTTTAATATTTTATATTATCAGTTGTGCTATCAAAGATTTCGTTAAATCGTTTAACAATATGGATAGAGCTAGCAATTTTCGACACGAGCTGTTTACATGACTGGTAGTTAGGCAGGTTTAGGTTGGATATAGTCGAGTTGGGTCATAAATGGATCAACTTGTTTATGACATGCACAAAATTGAGGTATAAATGGATTGACCTATGTACTCGCATTAAATACAATATAACTTGTTTAATTAATCAGGTTCATATGTCAACATGTATTATATGACTCATTTAAACAAATTAAGAGCCATTTAATTTATATTATAAATCTTTTTTATATTTAAAAAAATATGTTTATATTGATATGATGTGTGTGCAATGGATTTATATTTTATTTTATTTCAACTATATTATTTGTGTTTTTATAGGTTATTAATATTAAATATATTAATTTTTTTAATTAAGTCTTGTATTTCATATTGTTTTAAAATTGATTTCAATGGTATATTTAAACGAATTAAAAATATTGTGTTGTGTAAGTTACATAATAAAGGTCTGGTTAGGGTATAGAAATCTTGACATGTTTAATAAGTGGTTTGGGTTAGGGTTAACTATTTTTATCTTGTACTAGCATTTTGCCATGACATGATATGATACAACTCAAATTATTAGCTTTAAGTGTGAGCTACATTACTAATGATCTTGAATGGCATTGATGCATGCATATGTGATGTAAGTAGGGTTTTAAATAACTGTTTCGGAATTGGAAACTATATAACTGAATCTGATTGAATCAGGCCGTATTGTGAATAATTTTTCCAAATTTTGCAAAATGATTCAAATAAATATTTGATTAAATACTTCAATCAAATTTCATTATAATGTTGTGTGTCTAATATTTTAGAGTGACAAATATATGATAAAAAAATATATATTTATTATAAAATTTGTTTAAAAAAAATATGATTTTCAATCATCTGTATCATAATGGGAAATATCATATCGGACGCTGAAAATTCAATAGATACTTAAAACCATGGAGGTAAGACAGACTGAGGAACCAACCTATTGATGCTTCTATAATGAGCAATTCTCAAACATGACATTAGGTTTAAATTTTTTAGGGTGGGGAAATTGAATTGGAGCTTGTTAGAGAGAAGGAAAAAAAAGGATGATTGTTGGGGGATGTGACTGATATCTAATTGTAGCAATAGAAATTGGGAAGTAGCAGCAATAGTGAGGAAGTAGAAGAAGATCAAGAGAGGAGAGGGGAGTAGGCTTGAAGCTTGTTATGACCAAGGGTTTAAATAAATAAATGAGGTTAATTGTTAGCAACAGTAGATATATTTATACTGTTGTAACTGAAGAGGAGAACGGAGAATAATCAATTACAATTCTATAATATTTTGTTACTTTCATCTTCCTCTAACCTCTCTTCCTTCTCTCTCCCTTCTCTTATTGTTCTTATCTCACATCTCTTCTCTATCTTCTTCTTTTTTACTACTTATGTTCTGTTCTTCATTGTAGTTGCCATAGCTACTGTTCTTATTTGGCTACTGTGTTAGCAGTTATGGCACTGGGTCATAACAAGGTGGTATCATAGCAGCCTGATCCTGAGGCTGTTAAACCTAAACCTAAACTCACAAATGTTGATCGAATCCAGATGAGTATTCATCGGATCCAAAGGTGGGAAGAGGAAATTCAATTTCTAGATATCTATATTTTAAACCTAAAAAACGAATTACAATATTCATTCCTTAAATCGCAAATTTCTTGGAATGAATTGCTGCTTAAGATGTTGGTAAACTCTTGACAATGGGGAGAGAAATCCAAACAATTCGTAGAGAAATACAACATGATGATAGAATCACCAAGGGAAATGAAAAAAGAAAAAAGAAAAAAGAAAAAAGAAAAAAGAAAAAGAAGGAAAATCAACAAGAATCGAAAAAAGGAGTTTCAGAGATTGATAGTTCTTCAATTACGGTCCCTCAGGTAAACTTGTTTCCTCAAAATGTGAATGTAGGGCCTGATAAAGTTCATGTTGAAATGCAAGACAGTACTTTGAAATCATCAATTCCAAATGGTGATAGTAAATTTTTTGACTCTAACATCAGCTGTATTTCTTCCTGTTTTCATAAGGTTTGTCAACTTCACATTGTCAATACTGTTGAGAAATATTTTTGTAAGGAAAATTTTGTGCAATTGAGTATTGAGTTTTTGTTTTTATCTTGTGGAATGGTTGAATTGGTGAGTGTGGAGTATGGTATTGGTGTTTTAAAAGAAGTTGAGTTTGAAATTTGGCGTAGATAGAGGCAGAAAAGTAGTTTTCTGTCCACAAAGATTTATGCTTCTAAGGTGCTTGTGAAAATGCCTCAACCAAGCATAAGTGTAGCCAGAGTTAGTGTTGCTTCTACACTTTACATACTTTGAGGGTTGAAAGAGAAAAGTGTAATTGTGTGGAGCATGAAGCTTGTCAAAGCTCAAGAACTAGAAATTGATGTTACTAAATTAAAATATGGAAACAAATGTGACGAGGCATTGAGGCTGGAAGAGATGCCGAAGCGTGCTGTTGTGCTTGGTTATATTGCTGTTGATTTTGTTTTCATATGGCGAGGCATGGGTGCCACTGTGGACCTAGTTTTCATAAAGGAATTACCATCAAGAGGTTTTAATAATGAAATGAGGGCAATTGTTGCAAGAAATTTGGAAGGCAAGGGAATAAAATTGCATCCTAAGACAGCTTTAACACAGTTGATCGAAACTGAAAATGGGATAAAATTTTTTACTGATCATGGAGCACAAAATAAATTTTTTTATGTTTGTCAGTTGGATCTTCCAATTTCTCCATTCTCTTTATGTGGCTCGGTCAAATTCTAGAATTTTATTGAAGTGCTACCTCAAATTTCCAAACAATTTGCTCTCAGTAGATTGTATTGTCTGCAGTATATGATTGATTTCAAGATTGAGGATATTGGGAATATTTGTGTTGTAACTGACAACATGTCAAAGGTACTTAAAGGCCCAAATTCGGAGTCATGCAATAGGGAATTTGATTTCACTTCAGCTGGTATCATTGGCAGGTCGAATATGTTAAGGAGAATAATTGATTCCAGTTCTTCTACTTCTGTTCAAGCTTTAGAACTGCTTTGAAGTATTCAGATGACATGCATGAAACTAAATCACTAGATGAAGCAACATTTGTGATTGCAGCAGGAGAACTTCGTTTTGAATTCTAACAATACTCAAATACGCATCTCAGTGCGAGAGTTGGATATGGTCTTTGGTATGAAAGTTGAACTGTTGTATAAACTCTTGAATGTTTTAGAGTTCAATAGTGGACGGATGCGGATGTTTATGGTGACAATATCATGTTCGAAAGGCTTGCCCTGCATTGAAGGGATTTTAAAGAAGTTACAAGGGTTCATGTGAATAAATATGTAGCTGCAGGCTTGGGAATGCTATTACTTGCCTATTGAGAACTTGGTGCACTGGATCACTTGTCCTCTCTCCAGATTAAAATTTCCTAACCTCTTCCTTGAGGACTAGGAAAATTTTCATGGGAAAGGTATTGTTATGACCAAAGGTTTAAATAAATAAATGAGGTTAATTGTTAGTTAGAATTGTTAGCAACAGTAGATATATATATACTGTTGTAACTGAATAGGAGAATGGGGAATAATCAATTGCAACTCTACAATATTCTGTTACTCTCATCTTCCTCTAACCTCTCCCCCTTCTCTGTCAATTCTCTTCTTGTTCTTCTCTCTCAATTCTCTTCTTGTTCTTCTCTCACATTTCTTCTCTATCTTCTTCTCTACTACTTCTGTTTTGTTCTTCATTGTAGCTGCATAACTGCTATTCTTATTTGGCTACTGTGTTAGCAGTTATGGCGCTGGGTCATAACCAGGCCTTTCAAATCAAATTCTCAAAATTCCATAGCTAATATACCTATGAAAAATGGCTATAGGTATTTATAAAGTTTTAGTGTCCGTTTGTTTGGCTTTTGAAAGTCAGTGATCAGCGTTTGAACATCCAACTGTTGATACCGTGTGTTTGGTAAAAAAAAAAAGGTGGTTGTATATCCAACTATTAACTTTTAAAATTATAATTAAAAGTTAGGTTTTGGATTAAAAACTAGAATTTTTAGCATTTGAACTCAAATACTAGCTTTTGTTAAAAAATACCATTAAAATTCAAAATAATTACGAAAATATTTACTATATATGTGTGTTATTTTACTTGTTAAATATTTTAAGATGTATATGCATTCACATTATTAAGTACAGTTTAATTAAAATGTGCAATCATTTTTATTAATATATTTTATGTGTAATGTCAAATAACTAATTGTGTACAATTAAAATTTATCATAACATATAAAATAATGTCCTTATTTGTTATTCTATATTTTGATTATAAATTCAGTAGTTGAATTACCTAACACTCTATAATTATTTGCAATCACTGACTGCTAGCCACTCATAGCTGACAGTTGGACCGCTCACAACTGATCTGTAGAAATGGAGAATTGAGAAGAGAAATAATAGAGAAAGAGAATGAAGCTGATTGCTTGATTTTTCCCTCAAGCAAGATAGGGTTTATATACAGCTAGATTGAGCTAAATAAGGAAACAAACACAATCTCTAATTATATGCTACTATTATAGAAACATAATCACCACATTCACAGCCTATGATTCTAACATTTATAGCCTGTGATTCTAACGCTCCTCCTCAAGCTGGAGCATACATGTTGTAGGCTCCTAGCTTGTTACAAAGATATTCAATTTGAGAACCTCTAAGGGATTTAGTTAGGATATCTGTTAACTGATCGTTTGAATTAACAAAAGAAGTAACAATACATCCTGATTCAATCTTTTGTCTAATGACGTGACAATCTGTTTCTATATTCTTTGTTCTCTCATGAAATACTGGATTAGAAGCAATATGAAGAGTAGCTTGATTGTCACAGATTAACTTCCTTTGTTGGGTCTCCCCGCATTTCAACTCTTGGAGAAGCTGTTTTAGCCATATAAGTTCACATGTGGCTAAAGCCATAGCTCGGTATTCTGCTTCTGCACTTGATCTGGCTACTATATCTTGTTTCTTGCCTTTTCAAGATATCAAATTTCCTCCAATCATAACACAATACCCGGAGGTGGATTGTCTATTTGATGGAGAGCCTGCCCAATCTGCATCAGAGTATCCCACTATCTGTAAGTTATCTTTGTCTTCATATAACAATCCTTGTCCTGGACTGCCTTTGATATATCTGAGAATACGGATTACTGCATCCCAATGACTATCACATGG
>CANXYC010819214.1:0-10727 GCA_948193065.1 Aleurites moluccanus
TACTAGTATATTTTGATGTATGATTGTTACCTTTTAGGTACTCTTGTTCCTTAGTGATGTGAGATGCATCTTTTGATCATTAAGGAACAAGAGAAAGATATGAAATGATAATAGAAATATATAATTGATATTAAATTATATGTATAGTAAATGATGTGATGGTATATGAGATTCATGATTTGTGAGTTCTACGGGTTTACGGTAGCCTTAAGCCTACCCTTACCCTAGGACCGTCGCACTACTGGAGCCAGCAACATTCAGTATTTCATATCTCTTTGCACAACATGAATTTGACAAAACTTCCTTAAAGGAATATTTTCTACACATATATATCTATAACTTCATATCTTGTGGATTCTTAAAATATAATTCTAAAGTTCTGAAAACTAGCCTCAAACTTACTATCAAGATACAGAAATTTCAGAATTCCAAAGATCTACTTCTAACTTTTCTTTCTTTCACTACATAAACCTCTAATCTATCACTAAAAATTATAAAATTGAATTATAAAGCTAGATAAGAGTATTACCTTATGGAGACTTCAAATAATTTTCTTTAACTTTTAATAAAATTCAAATAAAATTGATGAAGAAAAGAAGGTTAGTTGATGGAAAGCTTATGAATTGAGGTGATGGAAGAGTAATTTATGGAAGAAAAGATGAGTAAATTTTTTTAAAGAAAACCCCCCTTAAATTTCAGCCAACCATAAGAAGATGAAGATGATGATGAATTTTAGTTCTTTTTATATTTATTTGTATAAGTTTATAACCAATTAGAATTTTGGAAAAATAAATTTTAAAGAAAAAGGAAATGAAATGAATGAAGACCAAATGTTGGTGAAGAAAAATTAAAGAAAAGAAAAAATAAATCCCAATTTTTCTTGGTGGAGTGGAAGGCCACCTAGCCCTTTTTTAATTATTTTTTTTAATTAATCAAATTAACTTTTTAATTTATTTCTCAAAATTTATCAAATTATCATTTTCACTTTTTATTCTTCTATTCACTACTTAAGCATTTAAATTTTATCAATTTCGCTCAATTTTATTTTTAACTTATCTATTATTCATCAAATTTTAGGTGTGTGAAGAAAAATCAGGTAAAAAAATACTTTAAAATTTACTAAAAATCAAACACCGGAGGGTGTCCAATTTTAAATTTTCTAGATTTTTCTTTTTAAATTTTTTAATTGATTTAATTAATTAGCACTCTTTTTAACTTATTTTAATTCCATAATTATTTTTTTTACGATGCTAGACTATCTAATTAAAGTATTTCACATTCATTTTTAAGTAATGTATTTCCTAAATTTTATAAAAACTCAACTACCGATTCTTGTTTCTTAAAATTATTCTTAATCGTTTTAGAATTTAATTAGAATTATTACAAATTTTTTATGCCTAAAATGTAATTTTATAAATTTTGATTTTGCTGAAAAAAGAAATGCAATAACAAGAAATTTGCTTGGCAAATATACAAATTTTGCTTCGCACGAGATAAGAAAAAGGTAATTATAATAACCAAATGATTCTTGTATTTCAAAAATAGTAGCATTCTTACCTTCTATTCTTTAACCAAATATTGCCTTTTGAATTTTTTCCAAAATAACAAGAAAAGAAAAGAAAAGCAAGCTAACTAATTGAAGCCTAAGAGAACCAAAAAAAAATCTTCCAACCAACATTTGAACTAACAAATAAAATTCTAGTTCTAAATTATTTAGAGTATTATTTAATTACTTATCATTATCTAAATTTGATGTAAATTATAATGTAAACTAATAATTATATTAGTAAATGAAAAATAAATACAGAATTGAAAAAAGAAAAAAAAAATTATGAGATTGGAATTTCATTTACCTTAAAGAACATTGGTGGTGAATTGTGAGCTATTGAAGATGGAGGAAATTGTGAAGAGGAACTATTTTTTAAATTCAATTGGAGGAATTGAGTTATTAAAAAGAGAATTTTCCACCTTGAAAAACTAAAGAAATACAGAAACTAATAGATACTGTCGTTTAAATAATGCAATTGACATTATTTAACTCTAGAATTTACAGCCTGTGGTTTTAAAAAAGACAAATTAATACAACCCAATTTACAACTTTTTAAAAAAAAATAAAAATAATAATAAAATTATTGCATTAAAATAAGACACTGCAAAAACTGGTGATGATATATTGATGGACAGCCTGCAAAAAAGTAAGTTACATGCTGTCAAATGCAAAATAATACACCTGCAAAAGACAAGTTACACCTGCTAAAAGCAAATTAAAGTTACACTTACATGTTACAGCTTGTAAAAAAAGAATTAAAAACAAATTTGTCCACCTTTACAACTCTATGTATTGGCCTTAACGGTCATTTTCGTTACATAACAGCCGTTAAGTTCTTTTATTTTTTTCACAAAAATAATTTGTCCGTTAAATCACGGTAATAATAATAACATCAAGTCAAATTTTCTTTACAAAATGGTCACTTGCTAATTTCATGGTTTGCAGGCAAATGATGCTCAACTCAGTCCAATGGTGGCAGAGCATGTGTATAGATTTGATGATAGTTTTATCTTTATTTTTATTGTTTGAATATAGATTGGGGACTTAAGAATTTGAATAATTACTTTTTTAAAATATCAATAATTACTTCTAACAAATGAAAACATAATGAAACTGTGAAAGTATTATTTGATAAGCATGGACTTTGCGCAAAATTTATAGTCCAAAATAATTAGTATATACCCCAGTCTTTCAGGCTACTTATATCAGTCCACTTAAAATTATTTTTCTACTTCTTCTGACATAGAATTGTTCTTGGCTGAGTTGCTTTTGTATCGTTAATTGTTTCCCCAAGATTTTATGAATTTTCCTATGTTACTATTAAAAGGATTAAACTCTTATTTGTTATGTGAAATCAATAGAGTTTAATGAAAGTCTTGGTAGATTATGATATGAACTGAATAGATTTTTAAAATAATCTATCCAAGGGATCAAGTCCAATAACTAGTAAAAAGTTACTAATTAGATAAAATTAGTTTTCAGTTACTTTCCATCGAATGAATAAAAACAGGAAATGATTATATAGAAGTTGTATTATTATATATTTTAATTGGATATGCCTGATTTCACATATATACATAATGCCAAAATTTATGGATAAAAGGGCATTAATCAACCTTTTAGATCCAAAAATTTTTTGGTACAACCCAAAATTAAGATACGTAAATGATATGATACATACAAGCAGGAGAAATAGTTGATGTTTTACAGAACATAAATTTTAACTTGGAAAATTAATAAAGTATTATTTAGGAAAATGGAAATATAAACACACATGCATGCATGTTGGTGAGTGGGTTTTCTACTGGTTGTTGAATTGACTAGATTCTAACAAATTAACACATACACTTCTATTTTAGTATAAAAACTAACCCAAAAAGAGATAATACGAAACCCACTCTATCACTTACCGTCACATCCCCGCTTTCGAGATGAGACAGTTCTAGGGTATGGAACACCACTACTAGCCAATACCCGTAAAATCTCAAATCACATATCCAATATTTTCTAAATTCAATTTAGTTCCCAGAATCACAACCTGCATAACTAACATTTATGTACTTTCCTTATTCCTCAGTTCCACAATTCAATCACTGTCACGACTCGCTTTTAAATAGTGACGGTCCTAAGATAAGGGAGATGCCAGAGGCGACCGACACCCGTAAAATCCATCATTACATCTATACAATTACATAATATGCATATTAACCACATATCACATAAATACTATTCATTCTGCTACTCTGTCATTTATTTTGTTACTTTTTGTAAATACCATCATCATTTACACATTACATATATTCTCTAAAATATGCCATACACATATATATACATTCTGTCTATACCATTATACAATACCCATTGAACATCTAATACACACATATAAAGATATAGTATTCAAATTAACTACATTGTCTATACAATACTGTAGAATTCCTCTGATGAATAAAAGTCAGGAATCTGCCTCTACTCTACACCTGGAAAGGCAACAATGAGAGGGTGAGTAATGATTACTCAGTGAATTTAATATGCATCGATCAATAATAATAGCTCGGATATCAATAGCAATAGGCAGAAATTCAATGAATAATAATATGCTCAATCAATATTAGAATACAGTATATAACTGTAGAATCAATAAACAGTACAATGGATCTATAATCAAGTCAATGGGATTAATATATATATATCACATGGATATGATAGATAAGGCAGTTATAGGGCCAGAAAACACATAGACTATATGAAAACATACAGTCAATCTCATATCAATAAACATAAGACTGATCAGGTTTTATGGCCAGGACTGTTAACCCTTCCCTGCTAAGGTATCATTATACAATGTGCACATTGCCGACAATATGTACCCACTACCCTGTCTGAGAGGCAGCTCTATCAAATCTCATCGGAATTAATAAGAACATGGAACAAATCAATAGATATCAATATACATTATCAATCTCATCAAGCAGTAGTAGCTCGTGAATTTAATCAAACGAGACTGTGATATAGCAATAGATAAGCACTATAAGAAGCAATTAACAATGATATTATGAATAGCAATTAAAATTGAAAAGAATCGAAAGTTGGACAAATCAAGTCAAGAAGTTGCCTCAATTGGCATGCCAATGTCGCTGGAGATAATGGCATTCAAATGGTAGACCTATGGATGAAATCAATGTTAGGTCTATGAATTTGAACTAGGCATTTCTACGAACACTTGGTGGACGTTATTCAATAGACATTTTGGTAAGGTTTTGGTGCCACATTGAAATTGACCTAATATCAAACAACAAGTACACAATGTAGGTTAATCAATAGGCATTTGGTTTCCAACAATAAACAATATACAAAGGATCAAATAGGCATAGAAAACCAAAGGAAAAATAAGGCAAAACATAAGCAAAAATGCCTTAATGGCATTCGGCCAAGATGGCCTTTTCAAGGTTGATTTCCAAACTTCAATTAAACGCATTTGGCATCAAAAATGATGTATATTAAACTCACCTAGTACTTCAAATTACTTGAATTGCACACTTTACCACCAAAATCTTCAAAGTAGGCAAAAATGGTAACTTTTCAATTATTTGATCTCTACATACATTCAATCACATATAAACCATCTATTAATCTCAAACTAATATATTCTAATCTCAATTAATACATACTAATACAAAATCAAAGATTCATTTTTCACAACTTTGAGTTAGGGTTTTCTATTTAGGGAAAACCTATCAAATGCATCAATTGATGCAATTAATCACTTTACCCATTCTAATTGACTTCTAAAACATATTAATCAAGCACTAAACCAAGACAAACACATCATTGCATTGGATTGAAGAAGTGGCCGAAATCTTCATGCCACCATATCTTAAAATTGCTTTATTTTCCAAGCTAACCAATGATAGAAATCAAAGAATCCATGGTTTGATTCAAGTTTTCTATAAATTTTCTCTTTATTTTTTAAGAAAAATGGATGGAAAATTTGGAGAAGAAGCTCACGGCCAAACAATGAAGAAGAAGAAAATGACCAAAAATTCCGTAAGACATGCTTATATATTAAGTCAAACTTGGCAAATTGCATTTTGGTCCTTAAACTTTTTGTTAATCAGGTCACATTTCCTTCTGTAATTTATTCTAACAATTTTGTTGAGAATTGGATTCCAAAGTTGAAACTCAAATAGCTTATTTTTATTTATACTTTATTATAAAAATAGTTTCAGAGCCATTATGAAACTCAGACAGTCGATTTTTCACTATTCACTCGAAGTTCCACTTATTTACGATTTTGCCATCACTTACTTTTTCAGTATTCTTAAATATTTTTCACCTCTTTCTTTTTACATTAATTATACATATATTTATATGATTCTTTATGCCCTGGTCTGACTCTGAAATTCTTTAGTTGACCGGACTGCTATTTCCCAGGCAGTGTTATTAACACCGACGTTTTCTGAAAAAGTAACTCATTTGCATACTGACTGTGTCTCAAAAATTATCTTACTTTATTTCAGTGTTCCTAGTCCAATAACCAGACATAGTACTGCTCAATCATGGTAGCATTTTCTAGGGTATTACAATCACACTTATCAATTATCACATTCATTAGTTCTCATACGAATTTACATTTCACCAATTCACATGAAAAAAAGAACTCAAGTACTCAAATGATCTCAAATATGACTTTCATTAAATATTAAACATTATATTCATAAATGTTAAGGTGTTCATATTCACATATATCATCTAACATAAGTCATATACAACTAATTATACCCAAAAGTACCCATGGAGCTTTCTAGAGCATATACGTGACTCTTCAAAATAAACAATTACTTTGAAGTCTTCGATATCCCAAGTACGGAGAAGAAAGTGACTTGGGAATCAGCTACTACTACTCGCTCCTGAAAAACATAAATAACCACATAATGAGATAAAAATCCGAGTGAGTAACATATGCACTATCATACTTGTAAGGCTAGGTGAACAAGCCTAGCTCACAAGGATGGCCATTGTTATGAAAACAAATATTGAGAAACAAGTATAACAAATAATGTCAAATAAAGGTTGGAATCAATGTAGGTAAATTGGAATCAAGTTTAGGTCCATATATCACTACAATATGAGAGTAGAGGCCATTATAGGCATACTCCCTCACATATAAATATAATAAGATATGAGAGCAGAGGCAATTTTAAGGCATGCTCTACCACATATACATAAGGAGAGTCAGTTTTTACGACTAGGATAATTAACCCTTCCTAGCTGGGGTCCTTATATCATTGTGCACAATGTCCATATAAATATCAAGTTTGGGACAAGTCAAGATTCAATGAATCTCAATACATGTAGGGTCTATTCAATATGGTTTAATTATCACATCAAAGGATCAAAACATTAATCATTGACAAATAGAGTTTCAATCAATCAAATATTCACATAAGGTATGGTCATTTCAATTAAACCAATTGGATACAAAGACAAGTACAATAGTATATTTGTTACTCACCTCACTTAGCCAAAATCAAAATACCACTTCACTTCCTTCACTTAGAATCCACATCTACATCGTCATCCTCTCTTGAGGCTATACATCAATTAAACACATATTAGAACTCATTCACATGAAGTTACATTAGTCCTAACCTTAGTCCAATTAGTTCTCTTCAATTCTTATACTTAGGGTTTTATCTTACAACTTTCTAGTTAATTTCCATTTCTAACAGTCCTAATTAAACTGTCTATAACTCATTCTACACATATCTAATTACTGTAATTATTTTTTTCACTTAAACTAGACGTATATAACTATAACATATTCAAATTTCAAGTCAAACTTAGTATTGTACAATTATTGGTGAATTTCTAAATTCAGACCTACTATCCTACAATTCATATTCGGGCAGATTCTACTTTTATAGCTATAACTCAATTTGTGTATACCCAAATGTAAAACTGTTTTATAGAAATATAACATTAAATGAATATTTTTTATATTTAACACTTTTCCTAATTCATAATTTAAGGTCATCAAATCACTAAATACAGTAGCCTTTCATGCATGTTTGTCAATATGAACTAGTAATACTTATAGCCTAATATCTTTACTCACTTTAAATTTTATAAAACCATTTTACAGACATATAAATAACACATATTTATATAACTTTTATGTTTTATACTTAATCAAATTCTTCCATTAAGACCACAAAATTATAGGTTTAACTTTCTACTTATATACAAATTCTGAATTTCTAAGTCTATATAACAATTCTCACTTTAGTTACTTAACAATTCTCAATTCCCAACCAACATCCAAGTTCAATCTTTAACATTTAATACTTAAAGTCCATACTCATCATTTCTAACTTCAATCCATCAATCTTATTTAAAAAAGAAGATAGAATATTTATAGAAAATCTACTATTCACAACATTATTCATCGCAAAATAATTCATAGCTAAATCTTCCAAATCAACCAATTAAACTTGTAATAACTACTCTTAATCATACATCCAAGACTCATAATCAACTTATTCATCCATAAATAATTTCAAATCATACCAAAAATAAAAGAAGAGAAATTTATCTTCCTCTTAAAATCACAAATCTCTTGAATCCATTGAGGATTTGATGTTCTTTAGGTGTTTTTTTTTCAAGAATAATGCATTAATTATATTATTAATATCTTAGAAAATAAATAGAATTGTGTAGAGTTTGATGGTTGAAGAAACATAAGAGAAAAATTAAAAAACTGAGGTTTGGTCAGAAAAAAATGAGGTTGCCTCTATTTATAGAGCCACATTACTGTTCATGCTAAAAAATTCACTTCGACAGTATAGGTTGAATCAACTATATCTTGAGATAAAAATATCCAATCACTTCAATTACTTTTTTCTTTAAACTAGACATATGAGGCTACAACATATTCAAAATTCAGATTAATCTAAATAGTACATAATTTATCGTGAATTTTCAAATTCAACTCTACTACTCAACAAGTATTCTCCGGACAGACCTCACTTATATGACTATAACTCAATATTTACATATCCATTTGCAAAAATTATTTACACACAACTATTTAACATATAGATGAATATTTTTCATATTTTATATTTTATCTAATTCAGCCTCTATAATCCTTAAAATAATTAAATAATCTCAAACTACCTGCAGAAATAGCAACCTAAATAAGTCCTGATCAAGGTGAAATATCTCTTCACACACATAAGATTTTATAAAAATAAATTTCAAACATATAGATGAGATATAAATCTATGTTTTATATTTTATACTTTTCTAAATTCCTTCTATGGAAATTGAGTTGCAAAATTCTACTCAATCGAAATCATCAAAACCTCTTGTAACAACCACATGCACTTCTTTTCCTTTCCAATTCAATGTCCAATAATCCAGAATATCCAACTATCAAACTCTTAGCATCCAACACTGTAAACAAACTATATCAATATAGATCAGAGCATTATCCGTCAAAATAGTTACAGACAACTCAAATAGAATCGGTTATCACATAAACAACACTTGGGTTTCAAATACATCAGAACTTACAATCCACAATTTAGAACAACTAAACAAATGGAATAATTTTTTAAACACATAAGAATCGTCTAATATAAGTCAACCAATAACAGTATAGGCTAACTAGTCAACTTACAGTTTTAACCATGCATTTCCTTTTAGAGAAGTAAAATATAATCTTAACTCAATCTTTAATAAAATATTATACAAGTATTAGTCATTAGTTCTTAGAAAATTATAAAATTATAAAATTTATGATTTATACTTACTCTTATCTATTAATTATACAGTACTGGAGTTCATCCAGCTATCAAAACACATAATTTATCAGTATTATCAATTATTATATTCTCATAATACAATTTCATTAACTTTTAGAGATATCCTCAAAGCATAATATTATTCTATTATTAGAATGCTATTCAATATATTATAAATTAACATATCTATCTCATCATAATACAGATCAAATATAATCATAACATATCTCTTCCATTATCATATAAATCAGAATCTATAATTAATAGACAAACAGTTTATCAATCTAATACTTATTAAAAAATATTTATGTATTTCCTAATTCACCATACATATACATATTTATCAATTCATTTAACTTCAATGTCCATTAACTTTATCTGATTTAAAATCCTCAACATATTTTTTCTCATACATTCAGTATTACTGAAATCAATCGCCAATAACAAAATCACATATTATCTCTCTAATCATATATAAATTATTTTCATACACAGTTAAGTATTATGTCTCTTCAATATCATATATATTCAATCATACACATAATCAAAATTGTTACCATTATGAATCATCTCATAATTTCAATACTCATCTTTCAATCATTTCTAATATTATTTTTATATACATCGTTGAACACTCATTTCAAAGTTATATCTATCATGACTTTTTTAGATGTGTCGACATATCAAAATAAATACTAGAATCATACTCAATTGAGTAAATATTTTGCATTAGTAGCATCCACCCTATCAAGGCAGCTTTCCTATATGCAATAGAACAGAATTGGCAACCCTATATTGGAAGCACTCATAACAGTCATAACTATAAATATATATCAAATAGTGATACATAGGCATATTTAGATTGCCAATCACAGAAAACCATCAAATCCATAATACAATCATGTTTCAGTCAAATATATATCTCACTAATCAGGCTTGGGATGTTACAGGTTTCTAGTTGTTTACTGTTTTATGTTAATATTTACAAATGTGCACCCTTCGTAGCTTGCTTGTACTGATTATTGATTACTTTTCTCTAAAGCATTACAGCTACTTTTCTTTTTGCTTGATTCAAGTTTATTTTGGATTACATCATGTGAAATTTTTGTGTGCTTAGTACTTTTATAATCATATCTAGAGAATATTAGGATAAAAATGATTATAATAATTGAAAAAGTTATTAGTCATATATAAGTTATAATATGTTTAATAATTTAGTATTTTTAACTTTCACATTAACATGTGATTTTTCATTTTTGTAGGTTCCAAAATTATAATGAATTAAATGCACAAAAACACTTTGGAATGTAGCTAGGATTCTACATCAAAATTTTTCTTTGCTGGTGATCAAGAAACTGTAAAAGTTAAATAGA
>CANXYC010819260.1:0-10249 GCA_948193065.1 Aleurites moluccanus
TTGAGCTGCCTGTAGTCGATGCATAACCTCAAAGAACCATCTTTCTTCTTCACAAAGAGTACAAGTGCTCCCTAGGATGAACTACTTGGTCTAATGAATCCCTTGTCAAGCAGATCTTGCAACTGAGTCTTCAACTCTTTCAACTCAACTGGTGCCATACGGTAGGGAGGAATAGAAATTGGACTTGTGCCAGGTAACAACTCTATACCGAACTCTATTTCTCTATCCGGTGGCAAACCAGGAAAATCTTTAGGAAATACATCCGGGAACTCACTGGCTATAGGAATCTGCTCCATACTCTTCACTTCCTTATTAGTATCCCGAACATATGCCAAATACCCTTGGCAACCCTTCTTCAACAATCTCCTTGCCCCAATGGCAGATATCACATTATATGGTGCTTCGCTTCGCTCTCCTTGAAACTCAAATTCCTCACCCGAAGGTGGCTTAATGATAAGTTTCTTCCCATTACAATCAATAATGGCATAATGCTTGGAAAACCAATCCATGCCCAAGATCACATCAAATTCCAACACTAGCAACTCAATCAAATCTACATCCAAACTCTTGCCACTTATGCTAACAACACAAGATGGATAGGAGATCCGAACCTCAATCTCTTCCTCCAAAAGAGTAGACACAATCAACACATTCTCAAGCAAAACACAAGGCACATGTAACTTTTTAGCAAAGCAGGATGATACAAATGAATGCGTAGCTCCCGAATCAAATAAAACTCTAGCATTCAAGGCTTGAATCGGAAGAATACCTGTAACCACAGTGTTAGATGCTTGAGCTTCATGCTGTGCCATGGCAAAAACTCTCCCTCTGCCTCTACCCATCGAAGCTGATCCAGAAGCTTGAGACTCATGCTGACCTGATCCTCTGCCAGCTTCAGTAGCTCTGCCTAAAATACCTCTACCTCCTCCTGGATGCTGACCCATGCTCCTTTCTCTGCTCATTTGGACTGTAGCCTGAGAAGCCGAATGTCTAACTTCAAAAGAAGGCCATGGACAATCCTTAAGAAAATGACCATGCTGTCCACATCCATAGCATGCACCTGATGCATAAAAGCAGGGTCCTCTGTGAAGCTTGCCGCAAGTAGGACAAGAAGGATTTGTCCTAAGTGGCACTGAACTGGCTGCACTGTAGCTCGCTGGAGAAACAAGCCTGGAGGGATTCGGACTCTGCTAAAATCTCCCTGATGGCCCTCTAAATCCCCCTCTAGCGACCGACTGGGGCATAACATTTATACTCTTCACCCCACTGTCCTGCCTAGAAGAGCTTCCAATTTTATCCTTCTTCTTCTCTTCTCTCTCGGATCTAGCTTCCATTTCCCTATTATCAATCACTCTTGCTTTATCCACTAGCTTGGAATAGGAATCAAACTCAAGAGTAGCCAATACTTTAAACAATGAAGCCACTAGTCCCCTACGAAATCGCTGAACCCGCGCTGCTTCTGAAGGCATAAAGGTTGGAGCAAACTTACTCAGCTAGCTGAACTTCTTCGCAGACTCTGAAACTGTCATACCTAGAGTCTGAACCAACCTCTCAAACTCCATAGCCTTAGCATCCCTAACACTCTCCGGAAGAAATTCATCCAGAACCATTTCTCTGAACCTTTCCCAGGATAATTCTTCATTATCTCGAAGCACACCAGAAATGCTTCTCTTGAACCAGTCTTTAGCTTCAACCTTCATTAGATACCCAGCAAACTCAATAGCTCTCCTATCAGGGATCCTTAAAATCTGAATCTTCTCTTCTATCTCTTCCAAGAAATCCATAGGGTCTACCTCACCTCTATACTCTGAAGGCTTGAGCTTCAGAAACTTCTCAAAGGATACCTCCTCAACCTGTTATACCACTGCAAGCGGGGGTGGAGGAACTGGAATCTCTGGAACTGCTTGAACAGGAGGAACCTGCTACTGCCTCTGCTGAGTAATAAACTCAGCTAAAACCTCATAGTTCCTCTACAGCTGGTCTAACCACTGCGCCATATTAGCCACATTCACTGGTGGTATAGGAGGAACCTCATCTCCTCCTACTGAACCTTCTTCGGAAGGAACTTCCCTCCTAGGACGGCCTCGACCTCATCCTCTTCCTCTACGCGGACGCATCTCAATACTGGTAAGAAGAACAAACACATCAGACTCACTACGCACACTTAACGCAGATATACATATCAAAGGAAGACACAACTGGACGAGACATGATCTTATACTCCATAGTTATCTTAATCAACACTTATACTAGTGCTCATACATCTCTATTTATCTTATATATATATATATATATATTAAGGATTATAAACCTAGAGCTTTGATACCACCTCTGTCACACCCCAACTCCACTGGTGTGACGGTCCTAGGGCAAGGGTAGGCTTAAGGCCACCATAAACCCGTAGAACTCATAAATCATAATCTCATCAACATCATATTTTATCATACATTTGCCATATTCATACATATAATCAAATCAATCATATCTTTCTATATCATTCTATATCTTTATCTTGTTCCTTAATGATCAAAAAGAGACATATCTCATCAGAGAGGAACAAGAGTATCCAAAGGATAACATTCATACATCAAAATATCCTAGTATCCCCAAAAGACAAGCTATGAAGCCCTAGAGTACACTCCAATACATATTGTATCTTAATACCATTAATAAATATACAAAATATTTCAAAAGAATAATTACAATGAAGCTTCTTGGAGTGAACAAATCAAGAAGCTCGGTCCTCTCTATTAGCTCCTTCACGAGCTACACTATCACCTAAAATCGACAGAAGAGGAGTGAGCCTTCAATTCAGTAAGATATGAACATCACTATGCAATAAGAATTTAATATCGAATCATGGTCATGAACAAATAATTATACATATAGGTATGAAAGAAGTCATAAGCTTTTATTTGAAAAGAATGCGGGTCTCATAATAAAATTGGCTATATCAAAACATTTCAAATTCAAATCATGGTTCATATTTAGAGCAAAGAATGCCCATAAAGAATGGCATTATCAAATCTTATCTGGTAGAACTGATCACATATCATATCATACGTATCGGTAGCCTTGCTACCTCAACGTGCACACATGCTTGGCCAGGCATGCACCTAGAGCTCCTGGCCCCCTCTAGGTGGAACACCGATAAAAACCCTATCGGCTAGGCTCCTAAAGTGCACAATGGACCAATGAATTTACTCTCATTGGGAAGAGCATTCTATCCATGGGTCATGGGTATCAAATCATAGAAGTATATTGGTCGCAAGACCATCATCATATATTATTATTCAAACCAGGTTCACAAGCAAGAATACATAGACTTGATCCAAGAATATTGATCAAGCCATTCACATTGTTCAAGTATATATATATATATATGAAATAAGAAAGTCAATCATAAGGATATTTTGATCATTTCTAATTCCAACGAACAATAATCAAATGGGATGTTCATACTTACCTCTTACACAAATTCTTTTAGTTTCTCCTTAGCAAAATCTGCTACTTAATCTCTCAATAAATTTTGAATTTCTCCTCCTAAGAAATTTCCAAATATACAAAAATTAGGGTTCCCAAAATAATAATATTCCACATGATTCCTCATTAATTTATTATCTTAAGTCTCTATTCTTAATTTTCCAATAGCAATTCCATTTATTCCTCAAAGAAAACTGCATTAAATGTCACATTAAATTTTCGGACTTACTGTTAACAGCAGTCTCAACCTCTAAATTTCTCCCATATTAATTACCATTAATTGCTTTAGATCACTAGCAATAATTTCTATATACCTAGAATTAATTATCCTAACCCATAGACTTAAATAAATCCAAAGAAAATAAGTTAGGAAGAAAATTTACCTTATTTCCTATAACTGAGATTTCTGCAAAATACTGTTCAAATTGATGATTCTGCCTTAATATAGAATAATCTAGAAGTTTATTGCATTAATCTAAGCTTTAAAGCCTTAGAATATAAAATGGAACAATATGAGACAAAGACTAAAACTTTCGGTGGAAGAAAGAAAGAAAAATCGTGAAACGCTAATGGGGTTACTGGGGGTTTAATAGACCTCTGCCCAGAAACACGCTGGCCAGGTTGCCTCGCCAGACCTGCCTCGACAAGCTGCCTCGCCTAACCAGCTCGCCAATCCCACTTCGCACTTCTAGCTTGCCAAACTTGATCCGGCATGCTACCTCATACACTCCAGTTCGCATATGCTACCTCGCGTATGTTGCCTCGCCAAACTCTCCTCGCAACTTTTTCTTGCATATGCCACCTCGGCAATGCTTTTTCGCCTCTTTGCTTCTTCGCTCCTTTGCGAACTGCCACTTCGCACATTCTCTCTTAGCACAATACCTCTTTGCCAAAGCTTTTCGCCTTATTGCCACTTTGGCAAACCCACTTCACCACTTCGCCATTATGCCACTTCGCATTTTCAATTCGCAAAATGCCTCCTCGCACTTTGCTGACTCGCCTTACCAAATTCTTCTAAGTTAAACTGCTGCATGAACATCTCCCACTTAGCTAGCTCGCAAATGAGCTACAAACATCCAAACTTACTAATTCTTTTTATCACTTAAAATTAGCATGCAGGGGCACAACATATCAAAATTTTCAATCAAAATGACTAACACACAGGACATAGTGACTCTCTAAAAGTCACCCAGACTCCTGCCTCAAAATCTGGCTGAACAACCTTGATACAAATCACTCTCTACTGAGATATTCTTATCCAAAAATTTTGAAATTTTACAGTCATCATCTCAACATGCAAAGGAACATTTTTTATGTTCACAATTTCAGCTAATTCTGCCTCAGCCATTCCCAGTAATTCCAAACAAATACTGCATCCCTGCAGAAATTCTCAACCAGACCAACCTTGTACAAATAGACACAACTCATCACATACACAGAATTTTATCAAACCCTTTTACAGAATTATATCTAAGATATAAATTAACAATTTTTATGTTTTACACTTTACCAAATTATGTCTTTAAGAACATGAAATGGTCATCACTGAATTCTGCAGCATCCAAAACAAAAGTTTCTGAAATTCTCAATATTCTCATATTAAAATTTAATAAATTCTCCAAACATACAAAAATCAATAAATAGACTACAAAAATGGTAGATATTACATGGTGATATTAAAAATTCACAATTTTTGTACCCGTTCGTTAATCAAAATGTCGACGTGCTTACCTATCAGGTGGATTTTCACAATTTGTCCTAATTTTCACATTTGTTGTTCCTATGATTAAATGAAATATATTTATACTTATATGCAATATATTTAAGGTCATATGGATGAAATTTGAGGGTGTTATAGTTTTATTTCTCAATTCACTGAAAAATTTATTTCATCTCTATTTATAAACCTCTTTTGCATTCAAGTTTGTTTTGAAAACAAGTTTTGGGGAGTCGCCACTTTAATTTTATTTTTGTTGGGAAAATGTAAGGAAAACCCAAAAATTACTCGAGTTTAGTTTTGCACAATGGATAAAATCACTAGACCTTTGAATAGATCTGAGTTCAGGGACTAGGTTTTTGATTTAAGAAATTTTAACTTGGCTTTAAAATTAATTTTGACTTAAAATGATGATTTCATGAGCAATTTAATATGCATGGCAGTTATACGGATACTAAAGCAGTAAAGAAATTAAATAATTACAGGAGTAATAATTGAGGATATTAACTCTAGCTCTTGTGGGTATTAGATTAATCATAAATTCCTCAAAATAAATGAATTAAAAGCAATAAATGAGAAAAATTGTCACGATTCGACCCCATTGGACATGTGACCGGTACTAGGGAACAGGAAAACATAAGGCTTCCGAAACCGGTAGTAAGCCTGACTGACATTAGAAACTCAAAACTAAACATCATTACATAACCATTCAAGGCTCACATCATGCATTTAACATCAATTTAAGTTTCTGATTAACAGAACAACCAATATAAATATAACCATAAATCTGACATTGAAAATAACAATGCGGAGCTTTATAGATTTTAACATAATGATCATAAAATAATTCCATAATAAAGCAAAATAATTCCACTGCCTGAGAAATGAAATGTAGGAATACTCAACTTAAAAACTCAATCTCTGCAAGCTCAACCCGAAACCTAGAAAAATATTTGAATAGGGGTGAGTGTTCGACTCAATGAGCTGATATAAATTAATTTAACATGCAGGTCATTGATTAAATCTACATGAAATGTCATATCACACATAATCACCCATAAACATACATAACAACCATGATGGAAAATGTCCATGGAATCCAACCTCATCTATGTTTTCGTTTATAGTAAATGGGGAGCCGACCCCTTCACTTAACTCTCTTAAATTCCAACTATAGGGCCATGGTAAGATCAACTCAAACCAAGCATCCCTATATTGTCTTATCCATGTCTAGGGGCCACGGTGAGATCAACTCGAATTAGGCAATCCTGTAATAACATCATCATAAATCATGTTGTGTCACGTTACATCATTGATGTTTTATGTGTTAGTGGTGGATTCCACATCACCCTATTTTCCATCGTAAATATATACATACAATGTCATTCATCATTATCATCAACATCATATAATATGACATAAACATACATCATGCTACTAAATCTAATGCAATAATGATAGCTTATATACATATACATATAATTCATTTAACAATGCTTATATGTTATACTTAATGCAGAGTTAATTTAAATATATCAACTCACAACTTGACGACCATTAACCAGCTAGCTCTCTTCGGAGCGCCTTCTGATGACAGTAAGGAATACATCTGAAATACATGTACCACATACGAGATTTATTAGAATAATACTCAAATACTGAATCAAAAATATAAAGAACGAATTTCAAGAATTTGCCGAAATTTTGGCAGAACCTCCCCTAAAAATAGGACATAACCTCCAAATATAAAAACACTTCTAATAATCAGCCTATCGGCTCAAATCCAATACTATCAATCAATTGAAGCCCTCCTGGGTCTCCAACTCAGCAATAAAATATTTATAATTAACTTTATATGCCTTAATCATTTGATCCAAATAAATAATTAATTACTTAGCAATTAAATAAACATTCAAACTCAATTCTAATATCTAATCCATCAATACCGATGTACCAGAAATAATAATAGTAGTGAGTAATCAATTTACTAAATTTCAATAATTATCTTAATTTAATCTCTTTATAAACTTAATTTAATTATCAACTTCATTAAATTACTCTTTAAATAAATTAACCTTTTAGTATATAAATGCCATAAATATTTTCACCTAATTTTCATAATAATTTCCATATCAATATAATAAATTCATCTTAATTCTTACATTCAATAAAAATATAATTCCTGATAATTCACTGCTCGAAAATTCTAAAATCAACGCTAAACTCAATATTTTTCCATAATTCTCATCCAAATAATTTCTATAATAATTCTAAATAATGTAAAATAATTTATCTTAATTTATCCATTCAAAATAAAAACAGTTATTAAATTTTAACTTCCTAAATTCTCCAATACCAATATAAATATTTAATCATTTTCACAAATTTATCTCCAAATAATTTATAAATAATTTTAGAATAAATTTAAACCTACTTACTCAAAATTGACGAAAATCTACACATGTCCCATATTTTTCAGTCCCGGCTTTGGTCTCCGATTGGGGCAAAATTGGTGCCATTGGAAAGCTCATAAAGAGAGGAGTTCAACAAAATTAGAATCATTGAAATTAGCCGTCGGAATCCGCCATTAAAGGTCCAGTGGTTCTATTTTATGATCTCCTTTTTTGGATAACTTTAGGTGGCAAGATGGGTACCAAAAGAAATCTGGGACCAAGACAAAATCATAGGAAAAAGAATCACTCAATTTGGAGTTCGAATGAGAGAGTTATGACCATTTGAATTTTCTTGATCAACATGGTCATGTAATCTACTTTGAATAGAAATAACTCCTTACCTCGTGGTCAGAATTGAGCAAGACCGGTGTCTATAAACTTTACTCATAGCAGGTTACACGGTGGTATAGGAGGTGTCGACCACCTCCCTCTGGTTTGATCGAAATTGAGGCCGAAAGTCGAACCACCGACAATCTCCTTCTCCTTTTTTTCTTCTTCTTCCTCTGCTCTTTCTCACGTTCCAGCAGATTTTAATCTGCTGGCAGCTAATCCGAGGCTACCACCTGGCAGTCTCTGATTGGTACTAATATTTTTATTTATTTATTTATTTTTAAAAATTTGTAGAAAATTCATTTTAAGTCCAAAAATTATAAATAAATAGTCAATAAATTCCTTGTAAAATGTACTTCATTTTAACATACTAAAACTTGAAAAATAATATTTTTATAATTTAATAAAAATTACATAAATATAAATTTAATTTTTAAAAATTCTTAAAATGACAATAATAATAATTAAAATAATTTATTTAATTAAATTGTTGAGTATAAAATTAAATTATTAAATAATACATAATAATATGACATTAATTAAAATTAAAAATTAATTTTTTTGAAAAATATATTTTCCTTTTACTTTCAAATATTTATTTCTTTAAAATATAATAAACCCAAAAATTCTTGTCACGACCTGATTTTCCGGACCGGGACGGTCCTAGGGTACGGGAGATGCCAGTGGCAACCAGCACCCATAGAACCGAATATCACATGCACAATCTATAAACTATAATATTATATTCATTTTATTTAGTCACCATCCATTCTGTTATTCTGTCATTCATTCTATAATCATTCTGCAATTGACTGTAACATTCATATATTATATCACAATACCATCATATAACTCAAAATATCATCATCAATATATATATCATATACAATGTTCATCTCCTAGCTAACCCAATACGTACCCATGGAGCAGCTAGATAATGAACACCAAAATAAATAATAGTATTATAGTCATCCAGAAAATATAGATCAAATACTGTGGCAAAAATCCTCGGAGGATGAACGACAGGATTCTGCACTATACTCCTCTCCTGAAATGGGTAAACAATGAAATGGTGAGTCTAGATGATACTCAGTGAATTTACATACATCACAATAAGTAATAGGCATCAAATAAACAATGGTATCAGTCAATAGGATAACAGTATACAGTATCAATGTCATGGTACAGTATAGCCAAAGAATCATATATAGGCTCAGTATCATATGGAAAGACAGATAATGGGATGGACTATATGAAAAGAAATCATAGAATCTCCAGTAATCCGTATCAGTATGGACCGTGTAGGTCTCCAGTAACATATCTGTATCAGTAGCATAAGGCTAATCAGGCCCTATGGCCAGGATCATAATCCCTCATAGCTAGGTTATCAGTAATACAATGTGCACATCGCCGACAATATTTTCCCATTACCCTCTTGGATCGGTAGCTCTGCCAAACCATATCAGGGTCAATAACGAGGGATACCATAAGCAACAATGGCATCTAGATATCAGTCAATCCAATGACAATCAGTTTGGTATCAATCAGTACAGTAATTAATATAATCAATGACAATGTCGTATACAATATACAATCAATAATAAAGGGTTTAACAATAAGGAAAGACATAAAACAAAAGTTGGTTCGGTAGCGGAAAACAGTAGGTCAATTGGCATGCCAATGTCGCTGGCGACAATGGCATTCAATTGGTAGTCCTATGGCATACAAACGAATAGGCCAATAGCAAATGCACTAGACATTTCATTGAATACTTGGTAGGCATATAATGGCAAGCCAATAGGTTAGGTTAGGGCAAATTCAACTTGCCCAATTCCATCAACACAAAGTCACATTGGCAAACAAAGTATAGGTATCAAAGAAACACAATTAAACAATATCAAAATGGATCAAATTGGCTAAGGAATATCAAAGAAAATCAAACAAAAACATAGGCAATGAATAGTAACAATGGTTCGGCCAAGGTAGGGTTTTCACAATTAGTTTCCATTCATCAATTCAATGATTTAGGCATGTCAAATGATGCAATGTAAACTCACCTTGTCATACCCCAACTCCAGTAGTGCAACGGTCCTAGGGCAAGGGTAGGTTTAAGGCCACCATAAACCCGTAAAACTCACGAATCATAAATCTCATCAAACATCAAATAAATTGTAACACCATATTATATCATACATTTGCCATATTCATACATATAATCAAAATCAGTCATATTTTGCTATTATCATTTCATATCGTTCTCTTGTTC
>CANXYC010819318.1:0-12467 GCA_948193065.1 Aleurites moluccanus
TATATATATATATATATATATATATATATATATATAGGATTCTTCAGTGTCCCAAGTGCAGAGGAATGAAGATGACTTGGGAGTAACTTCTGTTATTTCTTTGCTGAAAAATAAAAAATAACTACATAATGAGTATAAACATACTCAGTGAGTTAAATATATATCATTAAACATATAAATTAAGTAGGTAAAATAAATGAAAGGAATAAGGTTATCAATGTTTCATATCAAAGAGTAACAATTTGCACACCAAATGCCATAAGTGAAAGGAATGGATATTAATAAAAGATAGCATTGGGTAATCATCTTATAGGTATCATACTCACATGTAGAAATGATAGATATTGGGCCTTGAACACATATCACATTTAACTTTAGCATTCATATGTAAAATTACATAAGGCGGGCTAGATCTCACAGCAAGGACAAATCCCTTCCTAGCTAGGGTAAAAACTATAAAAGAATCATTATGCATAATGCCGACGATACTTACCCACTACCCCGTCGGTAAGGTAGCTCTGTCAATTCCACACAGTTAGGCCAAAGAGATCAATAAAAATATCAAGTAACCATCGGAAATATTATGGTGCAATTGCATTCAAATAGGTAAACATAGGTTCATTTATCAATCAAGGTCTATGCATTTCAATAAACATATGTCAGTTTCCTTACTTGTTACAATGGTAGTTAATCAATAATATAGAATATAACATATGGTTGTACATTTGTTGTGCATAACTTTAGGGCCAATTTGGTTGGCTTTTAGTGCAAGTTTAACAAAACTCAAAATTTTGATAACATGTTCATATAGTAAATAACACAATGGAAATATCAAAGATAAGGTGGCAAGAATTTGATTAAAATCAAAGACAAATCATGGTACTATTAGCAAGATGCATTCGGCCAACATAACCAATGGAAGAAAATGAGCTTCAAAAAATTCACATAAGGTTTTTAACATGTATAATGACATATATTTAACTCACCTTAATGGCTAGATTAGCCAAAACTCTTCATCTTGACTTTTAATATTCCAAGTAAGCACTTATGCTTCAACTTTTCTATTCCATCAACTTTTCCACTTTCTTTTTGTACTACAATTAATTAAATATCATATTAATAGTCAATTCCAGTGATATTTCCATTTATTTAACTTATTTTGCATTTTCTCCAAATTCTAGGGTTTTAGGATCTAAGATTTTTACTTTAATACTCCTAACTAGCAGCCTGAACAATTCTGTCTATAATTCATGATATACATGTCCAATTTATTTTTTTTTTCTTAATTAAACTAGACATACAGGTTCTAACATATCCAAAATTTAGATTTATTCAAGTACTATACAACATATAGTGATATTTTGAATTCAACCCTAATGTTTTGTACCTTCCATTTAGGTAGTTAATACTAACTTGGTTGCATCCTATAAAATACAAATCCAATTCTAAAACCATTTTACGAGATTCTAGATAATACATAAATGAACACTTATTATGTTGAACACTTCACCTAATTCAGTATCTAATATCCTATAAAAATAAAACACAGTAGCTTTTTATGAAACCCTTTATCCGAGTCAGTCATAGTTTTTACTTAATATCTCTTCCTTCACTTCGAATTTCATAAAATCCTTTTACATGAATATAAATAACACATATATATATACAACTTTAATGTTTAATATTTTCCCAAATTCATTCATTAAGTCCACGAAATTTGAACTATAACTTTTCATTTTAATTCAGATTTCAGAAATCTCAAAACCCTAATACATCTTTAAGTTCTTTAACTCAATTAATTCAATTTATTACCCAATCAAGCTATAACACATATAAATTAAAGTGAAGAACTAAGTTTATGAACTTTACCTTAAATTTAGATGAATCTTTCATTCTCTTCTTCATCCAAAGTTGCTTGATATCAATTTTCATCAATTTTTCTTCATCAATCTTTTACTTCTAACTTTCCTAACTTAAAATTTTTGGTTTCTATAGAAGGAAGTTGAAAAATATTTCTTTGGAATACTAGACATAAGAGGTTTGGCTATAACTATCCAAAATAGCTAGTCTTTTTCTTTCCTTTTTATATACCAAAGCTAATAGGAAAAATTTGAAGAATCAAGAAAACTAGAATTTTCTAGAATTGGGACATTTGTTAATTTTCTAATGAATGGATAAAACAAATATCAAAAAATAAAAATCTATTTTCAATTGTGTGATGGTCGGCCATTCCCTTGAATTTTCTAGAAAATTTATGAATTAAATTAAATGTAGGCTTAGTGGGTCCTATAACTTTGAGTAATTATACTTTGACCCATAATTTTTCCTAATTCATAATTGTAACCACAAATCTATTTAATTATTTTCAATTAAATCCTTAAATTCTTTCCATTAAAGTTCTATAGAAACTTGCATTTCCTATTATCTCAATTCAACTTAATTAATCAACCAGAAAAGTTAAAAAAAAATTATTCCGAACTTATTTCGATAAAAACTCAAAAAATTGTAACTTTTAAATTTCCTTAATTTCACTTATCTTCCATATCCATCTCCAATCACCTTTACCACTATATTCACTTCAATTTAATTTTAATTGGTCCATAATCCATCTAATTTAAGTTATGTGAAAGAAATTTGAATAAAATAACTGTCAGAAATTAATTAAAAATCAAGAACCATCAAATGCTTCAAATTAGATTTTCTCATCACTTTCTTCTTCTTCACTATCTTTTTATCTGTTTAATGCCATATTAATCATTAAATTATTTTTTCTTGATAAATTAAAATCCTAATTTAAAGTATTCTCAGTCAATTTTAATAGAGCATGTTACATCCCCCTCTTCAGGGAATATGACGGTCCTATGGTATATGTAAGCGTAAGGCCCCCTAAGCCCGTAGAACTCACTGCATACTTTTTACAGAAATTTTGCCATAACTTCTCCAAATATTTATACTTAAACCTGGGACTTATGTCCCTCTCTTCTATTATATCAATTACACAACTTGCAGAAGAAATGACACTTCTATTCGTCCATCCTTATTCCCCGAATCCACCACAATTCAAATAACAATCATAACACTTCACTATTCCTCAAAATAGAATCATATATCATAATGTATTTTTTACACTGAGTTAGAACTATTTATAATTTACATATAACATATTACAGATACTAACATCTTTAACCATAAAGCACTAATTAAACATAAACCATAGAAAGGAATATACATAAACTATAGGGGTTCCCAGCACCGGAGAAGAATGTGGCTGGAACCGTAGCTATCTACTGAAACCTGAAAAATTATAAACCACTAAAATGTGAGATTATACTTAGTGAATAACATATAGACACCTCCCTGGTGAGGTTAAAAGTATGGAAAGAACAAATGACCATCAATACGTGAATAATATGAATATCAATGAATACGTCTCATAAACAGATAAATAAATAAGGATATAGCCATTAGAATTCAGTAAGGGTAATATATAAGTAAAAAGGGTACTCAATGAAACAGTAGGGCATAAAGGAAATTAATCATATATAACTTGTATCAATCATGTAAGTTGAGCCAAATGCTCCAATAACATCATAGTGAGCCAATAGATCATATATCAATATATTGAGCCAAATACTCATATAACAATGACAGAGAGCAAAATCCACATAAGTAGACAGAGGCTACATATCCCAATAGCATGTCTCATAAAAGTCATATGATTGATCAGACCGCATGGCTGGGACCACCCCTCACTAGCTGAGGATCGCATGAAACATTATACACAATGCCCGATGTAAGATTTACTACTCTATCGGAAGAGTAGTCTGTCATTGATCACATATAGGGTGCATCAATATCAATAATCAATAATAGGTTCTCATTAATAAAGATCATAGGCAATGAACATGGCATTGGAGAATCAAATATTAAGGTTTGGTTTCACAAAGAACTTTCCAAGAAATAATAATAGGCAAATAAGTATAGCAAGTTTCATATTCAATTCAATAGGTTTAATTGATTCCAATGGCTGATATGGTTTCAATGTGATAAAGGTCATTTATAATCAAGAAAGTCATATTTCACATATGCCAAGATAATGGCTTAGTAAGGTTTAATGGATTAATTAGGAAATAATAGATAGCAATAACAATGTATATGAGACTTTTAAGGTAGAATCATGGCATAATCAATGAACTTAAATCATGGATGATCAATGTAGGTTCTATTAAAGAAATGTATTTATAAGTTACTCACCTTGGAAACAAAAAGAACCAAAATAGATTTCCTTCTCTGCTCAACATAAACAATAGGGGTTATCAATGGCTCCTCCTCATCTTTGCCTTTTCCTTTTCTCTTGGAAGCTATAACACATAAAGGTTTAATTTATAGATCCATTTACACTTAACTTGCATGAAATAAACTTGATAAATACATTGCCTTAAGACCCCCCCCCCCCCCCCCCCCCTTATTCTTTTATGTTTTCTTTATGCTTTTCATTTCTGGTAGCTCTGACTTCTTTTAATATATTTTGGGTTTTATTAACTCAATTCTCTGATTCTTCTTTCTAATGAAACTAGATATATAAAACTCTAACATATCCAAAAAATAAGTTATTCTGAGTTCTACAAAATTTATAGTGAATTTCCAAACTTCACCCTGCAATTCTGCCAACTACCCTGCAGAACCTATCTGGTAGGCTCCATTCTCTCTAATGCCACTCATTTTATACATATCCAAACCCTATTATATTTTCACAGGATTTTAGCTAAGATGTAAGGAACAACTTTCATGTTTTGAGATTGTTCTAATTCAGACAATAAGGTTTTAAGATTTAGAGATTTCATGGCTGCATATTTCTGAGTCTGATTCTGAATCCAGTTCTGAGTCAGTAGCAATCAGGAACCCATATCTCCTAGGTTTCTTAATATTTTACAGAGATTTTTCAGAGACACTTAGTTAAGATATAAATCTAAAACTTTTATTTTTTGATAATTTTCATTTAATTATTTTAAGGTCACAGAAAGGTTGCTCCAAATTTCTGCTTAGGCTCAGGAATTTTGCTCTTTTCTTAATTTCAGACTTTCTCTACTTCCTTTATGTTTATTTAACTTCACTTTAACTTCTATTAATTCATTCACTTAAAAATTCCAGCATATTAGACTATTATCAAAACCCTAATTTAGCTTTCTATTAAATCATTTAGACAAGTATTCATATTTGCTACTTAAACATAGGAAAAAGCTAAGGAAGATGAAGTAGTTACCTTACTTGGTTAGCTTTCCTTGTTCTTATTTGCTCTCTATCACCAAAACCACCACTTCATCTTCATTTTTCCATCACTTAACTTCATAAATCTTCCATTTCCATCTTCATATCATGCTGAAATTTCAGCCACCTTATTTAAATGAAAGAAAGAAATGATTTGCTAGCTTAAAAATTGAAAGAACTTTGGAGGAGCAAGGTTTGGCCACCAAGAAGCATTTGTGTAGATTTTTCATTTCATTTATTCTTATTTAAAAATAATTCATTTCCTTTAACCATTAAGAAATTAGTTAATTTAATTAAGTAGAAGATAGTTGATAGATTTATGACATAAGCATAGTGAAGTCATAAATCCATTTTTTAACAAATTCATTTTTATTTTTCTTGTGGTCACAAATTAATCAACTGGTAATTATTTTAATTGAATATAAAAACTTGACTATAATTCTTCAATGGATAGCCCCACTATTTTAAGTTGCCATTGTTGACTTTTTTCATATTTTAATTAAGTTTAATTAAGTTAATTTATCACAATTTAGCTAATTAAGTCATTTATGCATTTTTTCACTTATGTGTAGTTCACTTCCATATTTTTATATTAGTTTTTGATATCTTAGATTGATGTAGGAAAAATAATTTCTCAATTTGGATTTTCCTTCAATTTGTTAAAAATATTTGAGTAAAGGATATTCAAATGAATTTTCTTTGAAAAATTTGATTTGATTTCATTTATTCTTCATCTAATTCTTCCATTTTTATTGTCTAATAAAATTTCCTAGGTTGCCTTAGGATTATATTTGAGTTTTCTCTAATTGCATTTAGCACATGCTTGCCTTAATAATTTTAAAAAAAAATTCCTACCCAATTTGAGCTTCAAAGCTCGATCTAACAATCATACTTACATTACATCTCGGGTTATTATAGAGAACCTCTTAAAAATATTATAAAAATCGATTACCAATAATACTATTTATTATCATCTTTAAAGTTCCTCGGAACAATTTTCCTTGAATATTCTCTTTATACTTCTATCACACCCCAACTCCAGTGGTGCGACGGTTCTAGGGCAAGGGTAGGGTTAAGGCTACCATAAACCCATAGAACTCACATATCCTGGATCTCATAAACATTTATATCAATTACATATATCATTTAGTAATCATTTATAGAATCCATATAAACATAATTCATATCTTTCTTTTATCATTTCATAATTTCCTCTTGTTCCTTACTGATTAAAAGATATATCCCACATCACTAAGGAACAAGGGTAACCCAAAAAGGTAATAATTCATACATCAAAATATTATCATCCTCGATGACTAACTATGGATCTCTAGAGTATACTCCCAATACATATTGAACCATAATAACATACAATGATTATACAAGAATATCTCAAAATTATTACAATGAAGGCTTCTTGGAAGAATGAGTCAAGAAGCTTGATCTTCTCTACTAGCTCCCTTACAAGCTACACTACCACCTGAAATCCACAGAAGATGAGTGAGCCTTCAACTTAATAAGATATGAAAATGCAATATAAAGGAAACATACATACATATATACATATTAATCCAAAGGAAATATCAATTCCAAGAACATGGGTAAGAATCATTGAGTGGTTAGGCTTACAAGAAACAGAAGTGCTCACAATCGAATAGCACTATTAAATATCATGGTAGAACTGTGGAGTGCATCGATAGCCATGCTACCTCTCACAATAGAGCGCATCAGTAGTCCTTGCTACCTTATTGCAAACACATGCTTGGCCAGGCATACGCCTAGAGCCCGTGGTCCCCTCTAGGTGGAACACTGGTACAGTGACCCTACCAGCTAGGTTCCCAAAGTGCACGATGGACCAATGAATTTACTCTCATTGGGAAGAGCATTCTATCTATAGGGTCATAAGGTCACAATCTCATAAGAAACATATTGGTCACAAGACCATCAACATATATCATTATTTCAATCAAGTTTACAAGTAGGAATCATGTGAACTTGATCCAAGAAAATTTACCAAGTCACTCACATTATATATATATATATATATATATATATATATATATACATATAAATGGTAATCTCATGAACAAGTAGTAAATTTTAGTTTTAGGATATCATAGAATCTTCAATTAATAGCTCAATAATATAATATCAAGTATAAAAGAATCATGTGGTTTAGCATTATGAATATTCGATCATATCAATTTCAAAGAAGAAATAAACAAGTGCAATTTTCATACTTACCTTAACGCAATTTTCTTCTTAAATTTCCTTTAATAATTTGCTCAACTCCAATCTCTTCAATTACTTTGATTTTTCTCCTCCTAAGAAAATTCCCCAAACATTCAAAAATTAGGGTTTCCTTAATCAATAATATTCAACATGATTCCTTAATAAGTAACCATCTTAAGTCTCTATTCTTAATTCCCAATCATCAATTTATTTATCTCTTAAAGAAAAATCTGCATTTAATTTGGATTCACTATTTATGCTACTATTCATGACAGTTTATTAATCCTGATTCTTCCAACATTAATTACAATGTATAACCTTAAAATGCTTACAATAAATTCCTTACACCTATAATTATTTATTCTAACTGCCAGACTTAATTAATCTAAAAGAAAAATGAAATTTGAAGAAATTTATCTTATTTCTCCAATAATTTCCTGAAATATTCTGCTTGAATCTGACAATTTTTGCCTTAAAATATTCTAATCTAAAGATCTAATGCATTAATTTTGAATATTAATGCCTTAGACAAGAAATGGAACAATTCTGGAAAAGACGAAAGAAGAAAGAAGAAATAAAATCGAGGATAAAATGCTGTTGGACGCTGGTTTAAATAGGCCACTGCCCAAAATCCCGCTCGCTAGCTCGCATTTCCCAACTCGCTAATCTGCTTCGGCAATGTTATCTCGCATAAGCCATCTCACCAATCCCACTTAGCATATACCACCTCACATATGCTGCCTCGCCAAATTCTCCTCTCGAACTCCTCCTCGCATATGCCGCCTCGCACATGCTGCCTTGGCAATGCCTCTTCGCATAATGCCACCTCGCCTATTCCTCTTCGCCAAATGCTACTCGTGAACTGCCACTTTGCACATTCCTTCTTCGCCAAACCTTGCTCGCGAACTACCACTTCGCATAATGCCTCTTCGCCAAATACCTCTTCGTGAACTTCCTCTTCGCATATGCCTCTTCACTAATTGCCACCTCGACAATCCCTCTTCGTCAATTCGCTAGATTGCATTGCCGGCTCGCAAATGCCACCTTGCATTTGTCAGCTCGCTAACACCAATCTCTGCTGAATTGAAACCTTTCCTGTACAACTTACACTTAACTAGCTTGCAAATGAGCTACAAACATCCAAACTTCTTAATTCTTTTTGCCACTTAAAATAAACAAGTAGGGGCTCAACATACCAAAATCAAATTACAAAGGCAACTACACAGACCATGGTGACTCTCCAAAATTCACCTAGACTTACTGCCTAAAATCCATCCGAACAAACCTGAGAAATTCTACCCTCCAGTGAGTTATACTTATCTAAAATTCCTGAAATTTTACAGCCAACAACACAACACACAAGGGAACATTTTTTATTTTTAAACCTTTGGCTCAAACTATCTCAGTTATTCCCAGAAATTTCAAATAGACACAAACTTCCTGTAGAAATGCTAACCCAGACAAGTCCTACTCAAGGAGGCATAAATCTTCACACACATAGAATTTTAACAAACCATTTCACAAAATTAAAGATGAAACATAAATCCACAACTTCTATGTTTTACACTTGACCAAATTATTTCTTTAGGATTAAGTAATCAGTCTCACAAAATCCTGCAACAAGAATTTTCTGCATTCCTCAAACATTCATTTTCTCTATTAATTAAATTCTTCAAAAATAGAATAAATAAAATACAATAAAATAGCAGATATTACATTATTCCCCCCTTAAATAAATTTGTCCTCGAATTTATAATATCTTGCCTTAAGCCTGAAATAGATGGGGATATTTATCTTGCATGCTTTGCTCACTCTCCCACGAGCATTCTTCTAAAGCTTGATTTCTCCATAGCACTTTAACTATTTGTATCTCCTTATTCCTTAGCTTCTTAATCATTCGATCCATGATTGGAATTGGGATTTCTTCATATGATAAATCCAGTTGAAGGTTCACTTTTGGCACTTGAAGCACATGAGAAGGATCGGCCACATACTTCCGAAGCATTGATATATGAAATATCGAATGCATCTTTTCCATGCTAGGGGGCAAAGCCAACTTATATGAAACCTCTCCAACCTTACTCAAAATCTCAAAAGTTTCGATAAATCTTGGGGACAACTTGCCTCTCTTTCCAAATCGTAGAACTCCTTTCATTGGAGAAATCTTTAGAAATACAAGATCTTCAATGGAAAATTGAAGATCCTTCCACTTTGGGTTGGCATAGCTCTTTTGGCGACTGAAAGTTGTCTTTAATCTTTCTCGAATCAATGGAACCTTTTCTGAAGTATATCGTATCAACTCTGGTCCTTCGATATACTTTTCTCTAACTTCATCCCAATACAAGGGAGATCTGCATCTCCTGCCATACAAAGCTTCATAAGGAGACATCTGAATCGTGGAATGATAGCTGCTGTTATAGGCAAATTCTATCAATGGCAAGTGAGCATCCTAATTCCCTCCAAAGTCTAGAATGCACATCCTCAGCATGTCTTCTAGAGTTTGGATGGTCCTCTCTGATTGCCCATCTGTTTGCGGATGGAAAGCCGTGCTGAAATCAAGCTGAATACCCAGACATTCTTGCAATTTCTGCCAAAACCTTGAGGTGAACTGAGTACTTCTATCTGAGATAATCGAAATTGGAACTCCATAGAGTTTGACAATCTCATCAACATAGATCTGGGCATACTGAGAAGCTCCATAAGTCGTCTTGACTGACAAGAAATAGGCCGACTTGGTTAATCTATCCACAATGACCCATATTGAATCATAGCCCCTTGAAGTTCTTGGCAATCCAACCACAAAATCCATAGTTATCCTCTCCCATTTCCATTCCAGCAAAGGCAACTCTTGGAGTAATCCTGATGGTTTCTGATGCTCGAACTTGACTTGCTGACAAGTTAGACATTTGGTTACATACTCCGCAACATCTCTTTTCATTCCACTCCACCAATATGAATTCTTGATATCATGGTACCTCTTTATTGTACCTGGATACACATTATACTTGGCATGATGTGCTTCCTTAAGAATCATATCTCTCAACCCCTCAACTGCTGGAACACATAACCGGGTACCATGTCTCAACATGCCATCAGCCATATTAAATCCTGAAGCTTTATCTGACCCCGCATCATTCTTTATCTTTACCAATTGAGGATCTTTGTCTTGAGCTTATCTAATATGATCGATGAGAAGCGGCTTGACTTGAAAATTTGCCAACAGCACTCCTGATTCTAACAATTTCAAGTTGATCCCCATATCATGTAATCTCTGCACTTTCCTCACTAAAGGCCTTCTATTCACTTGTATATGGGATAAACTCCCTAAGGACTTCATGTTCAGAGCATCGGCTACAACATTTTCCTTCCCTGAATGATATAAGATTTCACAGTCATAATTCTTAAGCAATTAAACCCACCTTCTATGCCTAAGGTTAAGATCTTTCTGCTGGAATATATACTTCAAACTCTTATGATTTGTGAAAATCTCACACTTCTCACCATACAAGTAGTCACTCCAGATTTTTCAATGCAAACACCACTGCAGCCATCTCAAGATCATGAGTTGGATAATTCATCTCATGTTTCCTCAGCTGCCTAGAAGCATAGGCTATCACCCTTCCATGCTGCATAAGCACATAACCAAGTCCCACTCTCGATGCATCACAATACAATGCATATCCTCCTTCACTCGATGGCAAAGCTAAAATAGGTGCCGTGGTGAGACAAGTCTTCAACTTCTGGAAGCTCTCTTCATATGCATCCGACCATAGAAATTTAACTTGCTTCTGGGTAAGCTTGCTCAAAGGAGCTGCAATCTTAGAGAAGTCTTGAACAAACCTCCTGTAGTAACCTGCCAAACCCAAGAAACTTCTAACTTTCGAAACATTCATGGGTCTAGGCCAGCTAAGAATTGCATCAACCTTTCTAGGATCAACTTTAATCCCTTCTTTGCTCACTACATGCCCCAGAAAGCCCACATTCTCAAGCCAGAATTCACACTTCGAATATTTGGCAAATAGTTGATGCTTTCTCAGAGTCTGCAACACGATCCTAAGGTGTTCCTCAAGCTCTTCTTTACTCTTAGAATATACAAGAATGTCATCAATAAACACAATGACAAACTTGTCCAAGAATGGCCTGAACACCCTATTCATCAAGTCTATGAATGCAGCTGGTGCATTGTCACGATCCAACCGGAGAGTCGCGACGGTCCTAGGGTATGGGTGATGCAGAAGCGACCAGTACCACGAAGAACCCAATTAACTATCTATATGGCATGCAACACAATAATAAGCTCATAATAGCTTAATAATTCCATAAAAATTTGGGCAGCATCTCATTTATATAAGGAGTATGCCCAACTAAAAACATGCAAAAAAAAAACACTTCTAATAAACATTTCATCAACTATCTCTAATCAATGATCCCTCTGGATCTCCAATATCAACTCAACTTAAGCACCTTTGCATATCCATCAATATTCACAATATAATTCTTATATAACACTATAAAAATGCAAACACAAACATATATGTATGCTACTCTTAAATTTTCAGTACCATGGAATTTCTATACTATACAATTATTTACATATACTTTTGGAATTTAGAATTTTACATAACAACTATTACTATTCCAAGGCGGAAGTACGGATTGCCAATGGAATGCGTGCCTCACTGCAGACCTGAAAATATTTACCACTGAAGGGGGTGAGTATAAAAATACTCAGTGAATCCGAATGTATATAAATGCAGTAAATGATCATGAACAATGGATAATCAGATGTGGTTTGAAAATTCAATATATAACAATAAATGGGTAATAAAACAAATATCTATTTACATAACAATATATAAATATATAACATTATAAAATAGTAAATGGATAATAAAGTAAATATCTGTATAGATAACAATATATATATATATATATATATATATATATATATATATATATATATATAT
>CANXYC010819451.1:0-10365 GCA_948193065.1 Aleurites moluccanus
AAGATAGGTAACACATACATTTGGCACACCAAATCCAAAACCAAAAGCAATAATCCCATACTTTGAGCTAGGATAGCAACTTTGCAACCTACTCATCTAACCATCCAATTTTTCATCATTTGATCCAACGGTTAGATTTAATCAAGCCTAAACTAATACTATAAGGTTGCACACACTCAATAACTCCATAATATAAAGGAAATGACCAAAATACCCTTAGTGCAATCGAAACACTAAAATCGTGCAACATGCCGATAAAAATTTTTCAATCGAGATTATTTCTTTATCTAATACTCAAATAAATTAAATAAGGCCATTTTTAAGTCTTTAAATTCTTTTCTCCTTTTAAATATGATATTAAATCCATAAAATTTTGACAGGAAAAAATGACCATTTTGCCCCCAGTTCACCAAAAATTCAAAATTTCCCGATTAAGTCCTAACAGCCTTTGGACCACTTCTATGCCTAAAACTAATTCAAATAACATGCATAATCATCAATTTCATGCATAAATACATATTAACAACACATTAAAAAGAATGTAAAAATTTCCCCCCGAAGGTCTCTATAAGGGTTAGGTTCAAGCTAGGTTGAGGTGTTACAGATCATTTCAGATAGGAGTACACGGTTCACTTCACGGTTTTGGTAGAAATTTTACGAGGCTATGGATATCCAGTTATGGTTCAGTACTGCTTTTCATCTGCAGACTGATGGGCAGTTGGAGAGGATAATCCATATTTTAGAGGATATGCTTAGATTGTGTGTTCTGGATTTCAAAGGTAAATGGGATTATTATCTGCCATTAATAGAGTTCTCCTATAACAACAGCTACCACTCTTCTATTGGTATGGCACTATTTGAAGTATTATATGGTAGAAAATTTAGATCTCCAGTGTGTTGAGTGGAGCCATCAGAGAAACAGCTTGAGGGGCTAGAGTTGATCAGGGAGACTATGGAAAAGGTGCCTATGATCAGAGATCGGATGAAAACTGCCTTCAGTAGACAGAAGAGTTATATTGATCCGAAAAGAAAGGATGTACATTTTGCAGTTGGTGATCATGTCTTCCTTAAGGTCTCACAGATGAGGGGTATTATGAGATTTGGGAAGAGGAGAAAATTATCACCAAGGTTTATTAGCCCATTTGAGATTCTTGAGAAGATTAGTAATGTGGCCTACAGATTGGCTCTTCCACCTAGTATGAGCCACGTACATTCGGCTTTGCATATCTCTATGCTACAAAAGTATGTGTCTGATCCATCGCACATATTGGAGGTTTAGGATATGGGTCTCAGTAAGGACTTGTCGTATGAGGAGCTTCCAGTGGAGATTATTGATCGACAGGTCAGACAGTTGCGTAATAAGGAGATCCTGATAGTAAAAGTGCTCTGGAGAAACGAGTCCATGGAAGAGTGCACTTGGGAGAGTGAGCAGGAGATGAGGAGCAGATATCCATTCTTGTTCCAGCAGTGAGATATGTATCTATTTAAATTCGAGGATGAATTTATTTGTAGGAGAATATAATGTAATACCCTAGAAAGTTCTAACATATATGCATAAATTAGTTCTCAGTATGTGGTTCAAAAGTCTTGAAATAATGGAAAATAATTTTAGAAACACAGTAAGAAAGCGAACTAGTTACTTTTTCGAAAAGCGACGGTGTCGAGAACACTGTCGAGAAATTAGCGGTCTGGTCAACAGAAGAATTTCTGAATTGGACTAGGGCCTAAAAGATCACCATAATGCATGTGTAATTTTGGTAAAAAGAAAGAAGTGAAAATCATTTAGGAACACTGAAAAAGTAACCAATGGTAAAATTAAAAATAAAAGGAACTTTAAGGTGAATAGTAAAAATTGATCCGTCGGAGTTACAGAATGACTCTGAAACCAATTTTATAAATAAGTATAAATTAAAATAAGCTTATTGACTCTCCACTTTGAAATCCAAATCCTGACAGAATTGACAAAATAAATTACAGAAGAATTTGGGGTCGAAGTATAACTTATGAAAGTTTGGGGACCATGTTGTAATTTGCCAATTGATTTTTGTATTTAAACAAGACTTAGAATCATTTGGCCATCTTCTTCTTCTTCCTTCTCCAAAGGCCGATTCCTTCCATTTCCCATCTATTTCTTCTTCATCTTTCATCAAAATTCTTAGAAAAATTAATAAAAAAATTGAGTACTAACCTGATTCTTCGAGTTGCCACCATTAGATTGCTTGGAAGAATAAAGGGATTCAAAGAATTTCTCTTTAAAGAATCTGTCTATTTCTTCATCTTGAGGTAAGAAAGTTGTTTGTTCAATTTAATGGTTTAGTTAGATGATTTTAAGCTTGAATTTGATGGGTTTTAGGTTAGATTGCATCAATTGATACAAATTGATGGAAATGCCTAATTTTCCCTAACCTACTAAAGTTGTATGAGTGAGCTTAATGATTTAGTGTTAGTTTATGTTAATTGATGTTAGAATATAGCAATTGGTGGTTAATAGACAACTAATTGATGGATTGTTTGGTGTAGAATTTAAGATTTGGCAAGGTTACCCTATTTAGTTCATTTGATGAATTGTGGGAAAAATCAATTTTCCAAAGTAATTTGGAAGCTTAGGTGAGTCTTATATGCATCCTTTAACATGCCTAATATATTGAAATTGAATTTGGAAACCTATTATGGAATATGAGTTTTGGCCGACTGGAAAACACTATTCATGCCCTTTGTATTTTGCTTGTTTTTCTTCATGTTTCCTTAGCCAAATTGATCCAAATTGTGTTGTTTAATCTTGTTTCCTTGATATCTACTATATAGTTGCTAATGTGTTTTGTTGTTGGTTCAAATAGGCTAGCCAAACTTGCACCAAAACCTAACTTATTGACTTGCCATTGTATGCCCACCATGTGTTTGTGAAAATGCCTATTTGTTTTGTCTTTGGCCTATTGCTTTGTATTCCATCGGCCTACCATTTGAATGTCATTGTCGCCAGCGACGTTGGCATGCCAATTGACCTACCGTTTTCCTTTGTCGAGCCAACTTTTGTTCCATATCTTTGTTGAATACCAAACCAATTGCCTTTGATTATATATCATCTATAGCAATGTCATTGATCTTATTGATAATTGATTGATTGATATTGAGCTTATTGATATGGAGGATACCATTATTGTATAATGGTGTCCATTGATATGTTGCTTCCTTATATTAATCTTAATATGGCTTGACAGAGCTACCGCTCTGACAGGGTAGTGGGCAAATACTGTCGGTAATGTGCACATTGTATTATTGGTGCCCTAGCTAGGAGGGGTTATGGTCTTGGCCATAAGACCTGATCAATCTTATGCTCATTGATACTGGTATGCTACTGGAGACTGTATGTTCGCATATAGTCCATACTGATTCTACTAGAGATTATATGATTTCATACAGTCCATGCCTTTATATGTCTTTCCATATGACACCGAGCCTATGCTATGTTTTTTGACTATTATGTAACCTGTTACTAATTCTGTATATTGTTATCTTGACCTATTAGTACCATTATTCCATTGTTACTTATTGATTATTTGATGATGCATATAGATTCACTGAGTATCTTATATACTGATCTTTTCTTTGTTTACCCATTTCGGGAGAGGAGTAGATTACAGAATCCTATCGTTTATCATTCGAGAATTTCTGCTAGCTGTTATCTGATGTATATATTCTGAATTATGTATTTTTTATGTTCATAATCTAGCTGCTCCATGGGGTATGTATGGGTTAGCTAGGAAATGAACATGTATATATGTATGTGATGATATTATGAGTTATATGATGATTATATGATATGATATATTGACTATCACAGCCATTTGCACTAAATTATAGAATAAATTGCAGAATAACATAATGGATGGTAACTAAGTAAAATGGATAATATATTGTGGTTCATAGATTATGCATGTGATACTGGTTCTACGGGTGCCGGTCGCCATTGACATCTCCCGCATCCTAGGACCGTCGCGATCTGGAAACAGGTCGTGACACTGGCTTTTGCTAGTTTTAGCTATTCATACTTCATTGTCTATCATTGGAATAACTTTGTATAAGTTTAGAGAGACTTAAAAAATCTCTATCTCTATTATTGAGAGTAAAAATCTGAGTTATAACTCAATGTATAAAAGGTGAAATCCCTGTAAATTTATTATAATTATTTTTGGGTGGTGTACTTAATTTTAGTGGAACCTTAATATCGGATTGATATTGAGAAAAATTGACGTAGGAGAAGAAATTTGGTTCCGAACCATTATAAATTAGCTGAGATTTCTTAACCATTGTCTTTTATCTTTACTTGTTATTTGAAATAAATTTGCCTTTTGCATATTGATTGTATATTCTCTTAAAATTTTAAAACTCCTATTCACTCCCTCTTTAGAAGTATTGCCATAATAGTGTTCACAAGTATCATAGTATATTATGTATATAATATTGGTAAATTATTAATGATAAATTATTAATTTATAATTTAAATTGGACTATATAATTATGTATGGATTTTTAAAAAAAAATATTATCTTATTAATTTATTAAAATTATTAATTTAATTCACTAACTCAAGTCATGATCGAAGAAAATTAATATATAATATAAGTTATTAATTTATTGAATATTAATTTATAGAGGTTTTACTGTTATAATCCCGCATCTTAAAAAAAGATAGGTAGGAAAGGACAAATCTTCATAAAAGAGTATCATAAAAAAATATCATAAGTAGTATATGAGGTTTTAACCAAGGAGCTTGTACTGCTGGTTGGTTGAGAATTATTTTCAACCCCTTTAGAGCCTAGTTGGTTGAAAATTATTTCCGACCCCTTTAAAAACGATGTCATTTAAGGGAAAATACACTATTTTTTACTTAAAAATTAGGAAAAATAAAATGTGACCTGTTTTGTCCGGCTCACTTGGTATGAATCAGCTGAATTGCTGATTATTTAGCCGGGTTATTGGATTTTGATTTGATTTTTAGAGAGTGGGTAATTAGGAATGGGCCAAATTAACTGACCAATTAATTTTTAATTTTTTATTAAATTGACCGGTCTGATCCGATATTCAAAATATTGATATAAACTTTTGAGTCAAGTTTAAAAAATAAAAATTAGGTAATTCTATAGTTTTCACACACATGAATAAAATTTTAAATCAAGTTTAAAAAACAAAGAAAAAAATTTGAAATTAAGTAATTTACAATTTAAATTTCAAGGTATCGTTATTTCAAAAGCAAATTTTGTTATTTTATAGCAATTGATGTTAAAAATTATGGATGGATGAAATTACCTTTTGTTTATCTTCTCCACAACAAACTTGATATACCATTTCAAAAACTAAAAATCTAGCAAATTCAATTGTTTTACTTACCATTTTTTTTACTCCAAATGAAAATCCAACAAAATGGAAAGATAATATAAATTGATTATTAAATAAAAAGAAGTAGAAGTTGCTTCATATCACTTATTGTCCTTATGACTTTTTTATGATGTTAAAACTTAACCATGTTAAGAATAATTATATGATCTTTGTTTTTCAAGTGTTGGCTAAGTGTAGGACATAACAACCGTTACAACATCTTCACTACCTTTATGCTTAAATGAAAATTTAAGAAATTGAGACAGAGAGTTCCTTCACGGTAGTTACTATTTCTTAATGGTTGTTTCACATCCATAACCAACATTACAAATTCATAACGAGCATTACCACAAATGAAGCTGAATTTGAAAATTCAGATAGAAGGAATCTTCAAGACCATTATCAATGCTTAACGACCATTACAACATGAAAGTATAATTGGTAGACTTAGTAGAGCTGATTCAAAACTGTTATCAAGAAAGTTACCACCGTTATACATATTGAATAACTACCGTATTTCTGTAGATACTATATTTTGAACATAATTTTCTTTTAAATTTAAATATTATAAATTATAATTTTAAATATTTTTAAATAAAATTTCACTTTAATTTAGGAAGTGTAAAGATATATAAGTTTTAATATTGCTATTAATTTTTAAATTTTTAAGTTGTTTTAAATTTAAGTTTGATTTAAAAAAATTACTCAAATTAACTGTTAAGTTTAATTTCATTTTCTTTTTCGAGTTTTGATAATTTTCTAATTTCAATTTTAATTTTAAAACCTAAGAAAATGTGCAAACAATTCTATTTTTATTTTTCCTTTTTAATTAAAAGTAAAAAATCTAAATTTTTTAGTTTTGTAATTAAAAGTGTTTCTTTTATATATATAAGTCTTCTAGCTCTTCAGAAAATAGAAAGTCTCTTCAAATAGATGAGTTAGTAACCTCTTACTCATCCTTTAGTTCAAACACAGAATCCAACTCAGATTCTGATCCTAATAAGGAATCCAAACAAGTTAATATGCTCACAAAAGATCAAGAAGCAATTCTTGATGCAGTGAAGTATATTAATGATCCAAAAATTCAAAAAGAGTACTTAGAAAAACTTCTGAGAACCGTCTTCTTAGAAGAAAGACCCCCAGAAAAACTCCCTATTCTTCCCTCTATTAGTAAGAATACCTATAATCTTACAGTCATCCTAGATAGAGATAAGAAATTTAAAACTCTTAATGTCACCATTCGGGATCTACAAAAAAAGAAATTAAAGAGGTCAAATCTGAGCTTAGGGAACTCCAAGCCAAACAGCAAAAAGATTATAACTTACTTCCTATGCAATTCGCTAGAGTGAACAGTGTCTGAACTCATTGGAGAAGATAAACAGTAGAATAATAGGATTACTATTTAAATAGACTGTTGGATTTGGGTACAGTCATAAGTCTCATTGTGAGCCGATGATAGGCATTTTAGGGCTATAATCCTGGTGGCCGCATCTTAAGTTTATTTAGAAAAATAATTTTATTTTTTATTATTTATTTTCAAAAATGAATTTAGATTCTTTTTTCTGTCGAACTACATCTCTATAATACCCTAAAAAGTCTTAACTTATATGCATGATTTAATTCACAGTATGTGGTTTAAAGGCATTGAAATGATGGAAAATAATTTTTGAGACACAGTTAGAAAGCAAACTAATTACTTTTCCGGAAAGTGACGGTGTTGGGAACACTACCGAGGAATTAGCTATCCGGTCAACAGAAGAATTTATGAATTTGATCAAGGGGTAAAAGATCACCTTAATGCATGTGTAATTTTGGTAAAAAGAAAGAAGTGAAAAATATTTAAGAACACTGAAAAGTAACCAATGACAAAACCGTAAATAAATGAAACTTTAAGGTGAATAGTGAAAATGAGTCTGTCTGAATTTCAGAATGACTCTGAAACTATTTTTATAAATAAGGATAAATTAAAATAAGCCTATTGAATCCCCACATTGGAATCTAAACCCTGACAGAATTGACAAAATAAATTACAGAAAAAGTTGGGGTCAAAACCTAATTACTTGAAAACTTAAGGACTAAAATATAATTTGCTATTTGATTTTTGTATAAAAGTAACACTTAGAATTTTTCTCCATCATCTTCTTCTTTCTTATTCATTTGGCCGAACCACCATCCATCTTCTTCCCATCCATTTCTTCAATTGTTCCACCAAGATTTTTAAGGAAAAATCATAGAAAAGTTGAGTTCTAATCTAGTTCTACCATTTCCCTCTGTTGATTTGCTTGGAAGAACAAAGAAATTCAAGGAATTTCTCCATTAATATTTCGGCTACTTCATCCATTTTAGGTAATCAATTGTTTTGTTCAATTTTATTGTTCATTTAGATGATTTAGGAGTTGAATTGAATGGGTTTTAGGTTAGATTACATCAATTGATGCATTTGGATAGAAATTCCCAAATTTGCTAACCTAAATGCAGTTTTATGCCTTAGCTATGTTAATTAGAGTTAGTTTATGTTAATTGATGTTAGAATATGTTAATTGGAGGCCATTAGATAACTAATTGATAGTTGTTTTGGTGTAGAAAAGCAAATTTGCACAAGTTGTGCTTATTGCCTCATTTGAAGCTTTTGGGGGAAAATGAATTTTCTAAGGCATTTGGAAGATTTAGGTGAGTTCTATATGCATCATTTACCATGCCTAATACTTTAGAATTGAAATTGGAAACCTAATATGGAAGCCCACTTTTGTCCGAACGACCTTTACTATTCATGCCTTTGAATTTTGCTTAGTTTGCCTTTGTAATTCCATGCCAATTTGATCCTTTCAATTGTGTTTGCTATTGTATATTTGATACCTATTGTGTTGCCTACAGTGTAGTTTGATTTTTGGTTGAATGGGCATACCAAATTTTCACCCAACCCTAACTTATTAGCTTGCCATTTTGTGTCCAACAAGTGTTTGATTAAATGCCTGATTGTTTTTGCCTTGGCCTATTGTTTTGTATTCCATAGGCCTACCATTTAAATGCCATCATCGCCAGCGATATTGGCATGCCAATTGGCCTACTGTTTTCCTTTGCCAAGCCAACTTTTGTTCCACATCTTTGTTGATTACCAAACCACTTGTCATTGATTATATATCGTCTATTGCAATGCCACTGATTCTATTGGTAATTGATTTGATTGATATGGAGGACACTATTGTTGTATAACGTTGTCCATTGATATGATTCTTTCTTATATTGATCCTAATGTGGCTTGACAGAGCTACTGATCCGACAGGATAGTGGGAATATACTGTTGGCGATGTGCACATTGTATTATTGATACCTTAGCTGGAAAGGGTTAAGGTCCTGGTCATAAGACCTGATCAGTCTTATGCTTACTGATATGGATATTACTGAAGACTGTATGTTCGCATATAGTCCATAATGATGCTACTGGTGGCTGTATAATTTCATATAGTCCATCCCTTTATCTGTTTTTTCATATTATACCGAGCCTATGATATATCTATTGGTTATTTTGTCACCTTCTGTTTAATGATTTTGTAAATTTGTTCACATTGATCTATTGACACCATTGATTCATTTGATATTCATTATTTTATTGGCGATTCATATAGATTCACTGAGTATCTTATATACTCACCCTTTTGCTTTGTTTAACCTTTCAGGAGAAGGGTAGTGTAACACCTCAGCCTAATATGGACCTAACCCTTAAAGAGAACCTTAGGGGGGAGATTTTTCTTTTCTTTTGAATGTGGTATTAATATGCATTTATGTTTGAAATTTATAATTATGCATGTTATTTGAATTGATTTTGAGCATAGAAATAGTCTATAGGCTGTTAGGACTTAATCGGAAAATTTTGAGTTTTTGGTGAACTGGGGGCAAAATGGTCATTTTTCGCCCGTCGGATTTTAATGGATTTAATATCATATTTGAAAGTAGAAAAGAATTTAAAGACTTGAAAATGACATTATTTAATTTATTTGAGTATTAGTTAGAGAAATAAACCCGGTTGAAAAATGATTCCTAGCAAGTTGTGCGATTTCAGTGCTTCGGTTGCACTAAGGGTAATTTTGTCATTTCCTTTATAATATGGAGTTATAGAGTGTATGCAACCTTAAAGTATTAGTTTAGGCTTGATTAAATCTAATCATTGGATCAAATGATGAAGAAATGGATGGTTAGATGAGTAGGTTGCAATTTTGCTATCATAAGCTCAAAGTATAGGATTATTGCCTTTGGTTTTAGATTTGGTGTGTTAAATGTATGTGGTATCTATCTAAGTCGACTTTGGATGAACCAATAGTATGAAAGTAAGAAGAATGGATGGTTGGATGGCTAGGTTTCACCAAAATTACTATGAAACCTAAACCATAGGATCCCATCTTTTAGTATTTGGATAAATACACCATTTGTCTTCTTCTTCCTTGGAAAAAAATTCAGCCAAACTCCATTGTTAAGCAAGATAGTTTCGGCCACCATATAGCCATCCCATTCCTTGATGTTTTCTTTCCATTTTTTATAAAAATAGATAAAATCCACCATCTTAAATACCATTCTAACCTTAGAATTCAAAGAAAAACCCATTATGGCCACCAAATAATTCAAAGAAGCTTTGGAAAAAATCTTGGTAAGTTGTTAGTTTTTGAATTCTTTTGATGTAAGAATGTTTATATGGTTGTTCTTGTTATTATTTATGGATTAGAACTTACTTTGTATGGTTAGAATTCAAAATAGAGCTTGAAATCCTAATAGGAAAATCATTAGATTAAAGTATGATTTTCGTGAATCAATTGCTTCTAATGTTGTTTATTTAATGTGTATGATATGAATTTGTGGTTAAATGGAAGAAATAAACTCATTTGGTTGGATTACTAGGATGGCCGAATGCCTTAGGGTTTAGGGTTTGGTGTGTATTTTGTGGTTTTAGGTGTTTAATTGTTGGAATGAGTAGTATTTGATGTATATTTTATGAAT
>CANXYC010819608.1:0-16537 GCA_948193065.1 Aleurites moluccanus
CTGTATATATATATATATATGCTTCACATAACAGTTTCACCTCTATTTATATTTGATTACAATATCACTATATATATATATATATATATATATATATATGTATATATGTATGTATGTATATATGTATGTATGTATATAATGTAAATGACTTGATCATCCTTCTTGGATCAAGTTCATATGCTTCTTACTTGTTAAACTTGATTTAAATGATGATATATGTTGATGGTCTCGTGACCAATACGTTCCTTGTGAGATTAAAACCACATGACCCTATGGATAGAACGCTTTTCCCAATGAGAGTAAATTCATTGGTCCATCGTGCACTTTGAGAGCCCAGCTGATAGGATTTTTATCAGTGTTCCACCTAGAGGGGACCACGAGCTCTAGGCGTATGCCTGACCAAGCATGCGTTCACGTTAAGGGAGTAAGGCTACTGATACATATGTTATGATATGAGATCAGTCCTATCATATGAGATTTGATAATACCATTCTCTGTGGGCATTTTGTATTCTAAACAAGAACCATGATTCGATTTTGTGAGATGATTTGATAGTGCTAATTATTATAAGCACTCATGTTCTTTCAAGTAAAAGCTTGAGATTTTTTCATACCTATATATATAAAAATATATGTACATGATTATGATTTGATATTCAGACTCTCGATTTATGTCGTTCATATCTTACTGAGATGAAGGCTCACTCCTCTTCTGTGGATTTCAGGTGATAGTGTAGCTCGTGAGGGAGCTAATAGAGAAGATCAAACTTCTTGACTCATTCTTCCAAGAAGCCTTCATTGTAATAATTTTGCAAAATTTTGTATATTCATTAAATGGTATTATGATACAATATGTATTGGGAGTATACTTTAGAGCTCCATAGTAGTCATTGAGAAATGAGAATATTTTGATGTATGAATTGTTACCTTTTGGGTACTCTTGTTTCTTAGTGATGTGGATGCATCTTTTGATCAGTAAGGAACAAGAGGAAATTATGAAATGATATAGTAAAGAAATGAATTATGCTTATATGGTTTATGAAAATGAGATTATATGATATTGTATTTGATATAATTGTGTATGAGATCCAGGATATGTGAGTTCTACGGGTCTATGGTGGCCTTAAGTCTACCATTTCCCTAGGACAGTCGCACCACTGGAGTTGGGGTGTGACAGAGGTGGTATCAGAGCTCTAGGTTTATAATCCTTAGCCTAGAAGATAGATAGAGATGCATGAGCACTAGTATAAGTGTTTATTAAGATAACTACGGAGCATAGGATTTGTGTCTCGTCCAATTGTGTCTTCTTTTTGAATTTATATATGCGTTGAGTGTACGTAGTGAGTCTAATAATGTTTGTTCTTCTCATCAGTATCGAGATGTCTCCACAGTATGGTAGATGACGAGGTCGAGGCTATCCTAGGTAGAAATTACCTTCTGAAGAGGGTTCAATAGGTGGGGATATAGGAGATGAGGTTCCTCCTGTGCCACCAGTAGATATGGCTCATATGGCACAATAGTTAGACCAACTGCAGAGGAACTATGAGATATTAGCTGAGTTTATTACTCAGCAGAGGCAACTACAGGCTCCTCCAGTACAGGTAGTTCTAGATATTCCAGTTCCTCCACCTCCGCCCGCTTTGGTACCTCAGGTTGAGGAGGTTTCATTTGAGAAATTTTTGAAACTCAAGCCTTCAGAGTACAGAGGTGAGATAGATCCTACAGATTTTCTGGAAGGGATAAAAGAGAAAATTCAGATTTTGAGGATTCCTGATAGAAGGGCAATTGAGTTTGCAGGATACTTGTTGAAAGCTGAAGCTAAGGATTGGTTTAAACGAAGTATTCCAGGTATGCTTTAGGATCATGGAGAGTTATCTTGGGAGAGATTCATAGAATTGGTCCTTGATGAGTTTCTTCCAGAGAGTGTGAGGGACACTGAATCCATCGAGTTTGAGAGGTTGGTTCAGATTCCTGGTATGACTATGTTAGAGTATGCAAAGAAATTCAGTCAATTGAGTAAGTTTGCTCCAGCCCTTGTGCCTACAGAAGCAGCACGGATTCAGAGGTTCCGTATGGGGCTTATAGCTCTATTGTTTAAAGTTTTAGCTACTCTTGAGTTTAACTCTTACTCTAAGCTTGTGGATAAGGCTAGAGTAATTGAGAATAGAGAGATGAAAGTTAGATCTGAAAGGGAAGAGAAGAAGAAGGCTAAAATTGGAAGTTCTTCTAGGCAGGATAGTGGGGTAAAGAGTATGAATATTTTTCCTTGATCAGTTTCTCAGGGGGGATATAGAGGACGATCGGGGAGATCCTAGCAGAGACCGAAACCCTCTAGATTTATTCCTCAAGTGAGCTATAGTGCAGCCAGTTCCGCACCACTTAGGACTAACCCTTCTTGTCCTACATATGGTAAACTTCATAAAGGACCTTATTTTTTTTAGGTCAGGTGCATGTTATGGGTGTGGACAGCATGGTCATCTCCTTAAGAATTGTCCATAGCCGTCTTTTGGAGCTAGACCTCAGGCTTCTCAGGCTACAGTTCAGATGAGCAGAGAGAGGAGCATCAGTCAGCAGCCAGGAGGAGGTAGAGGTATTTTGGGCAGGATTGTGGACTCTGGCAGAGGATCAGGTTAGCATGAGTCTTAGGCTTCAGGATCAGCTCCTATAGGTAGAGGCAAAGGGAGAGTTTTTGCTTTAGCTCAGCACGAAGCCCAAGCATCCAATACAGTGGTTACAGGTATACTTCCGATTCAAGCTTTGAATGCTAGAGTATTGTTTGATTCGGGAGCTACGCATTCATTTGTATCATCATGTTTTGCTAAGAAGTTGCATGTGCCTTGTAAATTGCTTGAGAGTGTGTTGGTTGTTTCTACTCCTTTAGAGGAAGAGATTAAAGTCCAGAACTCCTATCCATCCTGTGTGGTTAGCATAGGTGGTAAGAGCTTGAATGTAGATTTGATTGAATTCCCAGTGTTGGAGTTTGATGTGATCTTGGGCATGGATTGGTTGTCCAAGCACTATGCCATCATAGATTGTAATGGGAAGAAGCTTGTATTTAAGCCACCTTCGGGTGAGGAATTTGAGTTTTAAGGGGAGCGGAGTGAAGTGCCATACAATGTAATATCTGCCATTGGGGCAAGAAGGTTGTTGAAAAAGGGTTGCCAAGGTTATTTGGCATATGTCTGGGATACTAGTAAGGAAGCGAGGAGCATGGAGTAGATTCCAATTTTCAATGAGTTCCTAGATGTATTTTGCCACCGGATAGAGAAATAGAGTTCGGTATAGAGTTGCTACCTGGCACGAGTCCGATTTCTATTCCTCCCTACCGTATGAAACCAGTTGAGTTGAAATAATTAAAGACTCAGTTGCAAGATTTGCTTGACAAGGGGTTCATTAGACCCAGTAGTTCACCGTAGGGAGCACCTGTACTCTTTGTAAAAAAGATGGATGGTTCTATGAGATTGTGTATAGATTACAGGCAGCTCAAGAAGGTAACTATCAAGAACAAGTATCCTTTGCCAAGAATAGATGATTTATTTGATCAGTTGCAATGTGCAAGTCATTTCTCTAGGATAGAATTGAGGTCAGGGTACCATCAGTTGAGAATTTGGAATGAGGATGTATCGAAGACGGCATTCCGGACCAGATATGGACACTATGAGTTCTTAGTGTTACCATTTGGATTGACTAATGCACCAGCTGCATACATGGATTTGATGAATAGGGTGTTCAGATAATTCTTGGACAAGTTTGTCATTGTGTTTATTGATGACATTCTTGTATATTTTAAGAGTAAAGAAGAGCATGAAGAACACCTTAGAATTGTATTGCAGACTTTGAGGGAGTATCAACTATTTGCCAAATTTTCAAAGTGTGAATTCTGGCTTGAGAATGTAGGCTTTCTGGGGCATATAGTGAGCAAAGAGGGGATTAATGTTGATCCTAGAAAGGTTGATGAAATTCTTAGCTGGCCTAAACCCATAAATGTTTCAAAAGTTAGAAGTTTCTTGGGTTTGGCAGGCTACTACAGGAGATTTGTTCAATACTTCTCCAAGATTGCAACTCCTTTGAGCTAGCTTACTCAGAAGCAAGTTAAATTTCTTTGGTCAAATGCATGTGAAGAGAGCTTCTAGAAGTTGAAGACTTGTCTCACCACGACACCTGTTTTAGCTTTGCCATCGAGTGAAGGAGGATATGCAGTATTTTGCGATGCATCGAGAGTGGGGCTTGGTTGTGTGCTTATGCAGCATGGAAGGGTGATAGCCTATGCTTCAAGGCAGCTGAGGAAGTATGAGATGAATTATCCAACTCATGATCTTGAGATGGCTGCAGTAGTGTTTGCATTGAAGATCTGGAGACACTACTTGTATGGTGAGAAGTGTGAGATTTTCACAGATCATAAGAGTTTGAAGTATATATTTCAACAGAAAGATCTTAATATCAGGCAAAGAAGATGGGTTGAATTGCTTAAGGATTATGATTGTGAAATCTTATATCATCTCGGGAAAGCCAATGTTATAGTTGATGCTCTGAGTAGGAAGTCATTGGGGAGCATAGCCCATATTCAAATGAGTAGAAGGCCTTTAGTGAGAGAAGTGCAGAGATTGTATAATATGGGAATCAGTTGGGAATTGTCAAATTCAGGAGTGCTTTTGGCAAATTTTCAAGTCAAGCCGCTTCTCATTGATCAAATTAAAGAAGCTCAAGATAAAGTCCCTCAGTTGGTGAAGATAAAGAATGATGTGGGGTCAGATAAAGCTCCAGGATTTAATATGGCTGATGGCATGTTGAGACATGGTAATAGGCTATGTGTTCCAGCAGTTGATAATTTAAGGGATATGATTCTTAGGGAAGTACATCATGCCAAGTATAATGTACATCTAGGTGCAACAAAGATGTACCATGATATCAAGAATTCTTATTGGTGGAGTGGAATGAAAAGGGATGTTGCAGAATATATAGCCAAATGTCTAACTTGTCAGCAAGTCAAGTTCGAGCATCAGAAACCATTAGGATTACTCCAAGAGTTGCCTTTGCCGGAATGGAAATGGTAGAGGGTAACTATGGATTTTGTGGTTGGATTACTAAAAACTTCAAGAGGCTATGACTCAATATGGGTCATTGTGGATAGATTAACCAAGTCGGCTCATTTCTTGCTAGTCAAAATGACTTATGGAGTTTCTCAGTATGCCCAGATTTATATAGATGAGATTGTCAAACTTCATGGAGTTCCATTTTCAATTATATCAGATAGAGGTACTCAGTTCACCTTGAGGTTTTGGCAAAAATTGCAAGAATGTCTGGGTACTCAGCTTGATTTTAGCACAGCCTTCCATCCGCAAACAGATGGGCAATCAGAGAGGACCATCCAAACTCTAGAAGACATGCTGAGGATGTGCATTCTAGACTTTGGAGGGAATTGGGTGCTCACTTGCCTTTGATAGAGTTTGCCTACAACAATAGCTACCATTCCACGATTCAGATGTCTTCTTATGAATCTTTGTATGCAAGGAAGTGCAGATCTCTATTGTGTTGGTATGAAGTTGGAGAAAAGTATATCGAAGGACCAGAGTTGATACGATATACTTCATAAAAGGTTCCAATGATCTGAGAAATATTGAAGACAGCTTTCAGTTGACAAAAGAGTTATGCCGATCTAAAGTGGAAGGATCTTCAGTTTTCCATTGGAGATCTTGTGTTTCTAAAGATTTCTCCAATGAAAAGAGTTCTACGGTTTGGCAAGAGAGGCAAGTTGTCCCCAAGATTTATCAAACCTTTTGAGATTTTGCGTAAGGTTGGAGAGGTTTCCTACAAGTTGGCATTGCCTCCTAGCATAGAAAAGGTGCATTCGGTATTTCATGTATCGATGCTTCAAAAGTATGTTGCTGATCCTTTTCATGTGCTTCAAGTGCCAGAAGTGGATCTTCAACCAGATTTGACTTATGAAGAAATTCCAATTGCAACTGTGGATCGAATGGTTAAGAAGCTAAGGAGCAATGAGATATCAATAGTTAAGGTTTTGTGGAGAAACCAAGCTATGGAAGAGTGTACATGAGAAAGTGAGCGAAGCATGCCAGATAGATATCCCCATTTATTTCAGGATTGAGTCAGATTATTATAAATTCGAGGATGAATTTATTTAGGGGGGAAGAATGTAATATCTGTCATTTTGTTGTATTTTTATTAATTGTATGTTTGAGGAATTAATTAATTTCAAATATGAATATTTGAGAAGTCAAGAATTTCTGGTTGCAGTTGCAGGATTTTCTGAGGTTGGTTGCATGATTTTAAAGAAATAATTTGGTAAAGTGTAAAACATAAAAGTTGTGAATCATTTATAATTCTATAAAATGGCTTGGCAGAATTCTGTGTATGTGATGAGTTATGTTCCTTTGAGCAAGACTGGTCTGGTTTAGTATTTCTACAAGAAGTCTGTGTATATTTGGAATTTTTGGGAATGACTAAGGCAAATTAAGCCAAGTGTATAAACATGAAAAATGTTTCTTTATGTGTTGTGTGATTGGATGTAGAATTTTAGAAATTTTGGATAAGTATAACTCATTGGAGAGTAGAATTTCTCAGGTCTGTTCGGATAGATTTTAGACAGTAAGTTTGGGTGATATTTAGAGAGTCACCATGGTCTGTGTAGCTGCTCTTGTAATTTGAATTTTTGATATGTTAAGCCACTGCATGTTTATTTTAAGTGGCAAAAAGAATCAGGAAGTTTGGATGCTTGTAGCTCATTTGCAAGCTGGTTAGGTGTAAGTTGTGCAGGAAAGGTTTCAACTCAGCAAAGATGGGTGTTAGCGAGCCGGCAAATGCGAGGTGGCATTTGTGAGCCGGCAATGTGAGCTAGCGAAGTGGAGAACAGAGATTGCTGAGGTGGCATATGCGAAGAGGAAGTTCACGAAGAGGAAGTTTGCGAAGAGGAAGTTCACGAAGAGGGAGTTAGCGAATAGGGAGTTTGCGAAGAGGTATTTGGCGAAGAGGGAGTTCGCGAAGAGATATTTGGCAAAGAGGTATTTAGCGAAGAGGCTTCTGCGAAGTGGCATTCCCAGATCATTTTGGCAAGCTGGGAAAGGCGAGCTGGCTTATGCGAAGTAGCATTGCCGAGGTGAGTTAGTGAGCTGGTGAGCGAGATTTTTGAGGCAGTGGTCTATATAACCCAGCGTCGAGTAGCGTTTTCTCCACGATTTTATTTCTTCTTTCTTCGTTCTTCTTCCGTCTTTTCCAGAATTGTTCCATTTCTTGTCTAAGGCATTAATATTCAAAATTAATGCATTAGATCTCTAGATTAGAATATTTCAAGGCAAAAATTGTCAGATTCAAGCATAATATTTCAGGAAAGTCAGTTTTGGAGAAATAAGGTAAATTTCTTCAAATTTCATTTTTCTTTTATTTTAATTAAATCTAGCAGTTAGAATAATTAATTCTGGGTGTAAAGAATTTATTGCAAGCATTTTAAGGTTACACATTGTAATTAATATTGGAGGAATCAGAATTAATGGACTGTCATGAATAGTAGTGTGAACAGTAAATCCGAATTAAATACAGATTTTTCTTTAAGAGATGAATTAATTGATGATTGGGAATTAAGAATAGAGACTTTAAGATGATTAATTATTAAGAAATCATGTTGATTATTATTGATTAAGGAAAATCCTAATTTTAAATATTTGGGGAAATATTTCTTAGGAGGAGAAAATCAAAGTAATTGAGGAGTTTGGAGTTGAGAAATTTGTTAAAGAAAATTTCAAGAGAAATTTGTGCAAGAGGTAAGTATGAACATTTCATTTATTTATTGTTTCTTTGAAAAAATATGACCAAGATTTCTTAAATTATTCATCCATATAATTCTCATATATTTGATATTGCCGAATTACTAAATGATAATATTATGATGTTCTAAAATCAAAAGTTTCCCTATGTTTCATATGATTACAATATATATATATATAATGTAAATGACTTCATCATCCTTCTTGGATCCAGTTCATATGCTTCTTACTTGTTAAACTTGATTTAAATGATGATATATGTTGATGGTCTTGTGACCAATACGTTCCTTGTGAGATTGAAACCACATGACCCTGTGGATAAAACGCTTTTCCCAATGAGAGTAAATTCATTGATCCATCGTGCACTTTGGGATCCCAGTTGATAGGGTTTTTATCAGTGTTCCACCTAGAGGGGACCACGAGCTCTAGGCGTATGCCTGGCCAAGTATGCATTCACTTTAAGGTAGCAAGGCTACTGATACGTATGTTATGATATGAGATCAATTCTATCATATGAGATTTGATAATGTCATTATTTGTGGGCATTTTATATTCTAAATAAGAACCATGATTCGATTTTATGAGATGATTTGATAGTACTAATTATTATAAGCACTCATGTTCCTTCAAGTAAAAGTTTGAGATTCTTTCATACCTATATATATATAAATATATGTATATGATTATGATTTGATATTCAGACTTTTGATTTATGTTGTTCATATCTTACTGAGTTAAAGGCTCACTCCTCTTCTGTGAATTTCAAGTGATAGTGTAGCTTGTGAGGGAGCTAATAGAGAAGATCAAGCTTCTTAACTCATTCTTCCAAGAAGCCTTCATTGCAATAATTGTGCAATATTTTGTATATTCATTAAATGGTATTATGATACAATATGTATTGGGAGTATACTCTAGAGCTCCGTAGTAGTCATTGAGAAATGATAATATTTTGATGTATGAATTGTTACCTTTTGGGTATTCTTGTTCCTTGGTGATGTGGGATGCATCTTTTGATCAGTAAGGAACAAGAGGAAATTATGAAATGATATAGTGAGGAAATGAATTATGCTTATATGGTTTATGAAAATGATATTATATGATATTGTATTTGATATAATTGTATATGAGATCCAGGATATGTGAGTTCTACGGGTTTATGGTGGCCTTAAGCCTACCCTTCCCCTAGGACCGTCGCACCACTGGAGTTGGGGTGTGAAAAATATAGTCTTGCCCTAATCTTTCTTCTGTTCCTCTGTGATTTCTTCTATCATTTATTACCCATAGGGAATCAATTACTACATCATTTAGTTGATTAGTAATTGAAAGGAAATCCCTAATTTATTTTACCTAAAAATATCACAAATCAAACTCAATTACTATGGTAGAAGAGTATTACATAGTCAAATTGGAAGAATGATTTCAAATTCTTGACATACAAATTCAAGAATTCAAGGACTCGAATATGAAAATCAAATGCCAATTTCTCGTTTAGAAAATTACTAATTTGGAAAAGAAAATTGCTTTTAAGGAGCGCCAATGGTTTGCTTTGAAGAATATTTTTTTTATAAGGACCTGCAATGGTTAGACTTAAGAGAGGAAATCTTAGATGAAACTGGATTGGAGGTTGTTGGTAATCTACTGGGTAAGTTGCAGGAGTCAGTTAGACAACTACAACAAGTGTTGGAGTTACAAAAGCTGGGAAACAAATAATGATTTCCCCAATTGTTTGATTCATAAAATCCTATGTTAATAGAGGTATATTCTCCTCGCAAACAAAATGCAAAGAATGCTATTTTTTGTGACTATAGAAGGGTTAAATGACAATCAAACACAAACAACAAAGGTTTCCAAAATCGAAGGTCTTGCATCTTTTCTTACAAATTGTAAAAATGAATTTGTTTCTAAGGTTGAGGAGAATCTATTTTCTAATGATGAAATTGTTGATTGGAGTTTTGAGTTGTTGTTCTTGTAATGTGGAAATATTGAATTAGTAATCCATAAGCATGGTTTTCGTATGTTAAAAGAGGATGAATTTGAAATTGGGAGAAGGCAGAGGAAGAAATTAGGTATTCTTCTTAAGAAAATTTAAGCCTTCCAAATGTTTGTTAAAATACTTAGCTTATATTTTTTGTCAATTATAGGTTGAGTTTGGTTGACTGTTCATTGCAGAATTAGGATGATTGTTATGGCATTTTATGAGCTAGAAAATTGATGGGGATTCTATAAGCCTTGTGGATGTTTTTTATGATTTTGTCAACAATATATAATTTAATCTCCCTACAACTTACACCATTACCCTATTGAGTTGGACTGTAATTAAATATCATCAGTAATATGTTGATATTAGAATATGGGTCCTTGATGCTCTTGATGGTTGTAAATGGTGGTTGGTCTTTGAGTCTTAATTATTTCATGGGTATGGTGCTAGTATTATGATTAAGATAAAGAATTCCAATTTATGTCAGCAATAAATTCTTTGAGTACCAAACATATTGATTGAGTGCCAAATGCATATTTGAAAGGGGCCTGATTCTATCATTGCTATGGGAATTTTTTCTTAAAAGATTATACATACTGACATAGTCTTATGCCATAACAAATATATGTCAAGTTCATAAAATGGGATGCCTTTGATCATAATGTTGGGCTAGCTACCTTTCATTACATCCAGTTTTATAACCTGATTAATAACCACAAGAATTATGAGGTTTAAGTTATGAGAGAACCCATTAATAAGATAATGATGTCACAATAGTAGAGACTTTAGTTACTCTTGTGGGATGACTCTATGATGAACACTACTGAAGTGAAGCTTGCTGAGGAGGGCTTAAGTAGACTTTTTTGTCTTCATTTTTGGAGCTTGCAATAATGAGACTCATTAGTCTCATTATCAAAGATAGTAGAAATCAATTTACTTATCCTTGAGGACAAGGATTGACTTCATAGGGTTGGTAATGTAACAACCTTAGGAAGTATTAGTAGTATAAATAGATAAGTATTTGTAATACTCTAGGGAATTATAACTTATATGCATGAATTAATTCTCAATATATGGTTTAAAGGCATTGAAATGATGGGGAATAATTTTAGAAACACAGTTAGAAAGCGAACAAATTACTTTTTCAAAAATCATCGGTGTTGGAAAAATAAGAAACGCACTCAGTATGTGACAGAAACGCAGAATACTAATATATAACAGATGATAACAACAAAAGATGACAAAGGAAATCCTATGCTCCATGGTTTACTTAATTCTACCCCATTTTATACTTAGTCACTATTCCTCAGTAATTCAGGTATTATTCATCGGTAACCTTAAAGCTCTGATATCTGTAATCTAGAGCTCTGATACCACCTCTGTCACAACCCATTTTTAGAACGCGACGGTCCTAGGATGCGGGAGATGCCAATGGAGACCGGCACCCGTAGAACCCAGTATCACATTCACAATATATAAGCATCAATTAAGTATTCATTTTACTTAATTACCATTCATTCTGTGATTATGTAGTTCTTTCTGTAATCTAGTGAAATTTACTGTAACAGTTATTATAACATGCCATATGATCATCATATACCATAAAATATCATCACATACTGTGAAGCCTCGCCTGAGCTCTGCGTCCATCCAAGGAGGATCGGATCGGGAATGCTCATTTTGGGACGACTTCTAACGTAGGAGAGGCGACCTTAGCACCTTTTGAAAATGATTTTAATGTTTTGAAGTCGCCACCTTAAGTTATTTTTGTCTGGAAAATTTAAGGTAAAAACCCAATTTGACTCCAATTTTATCCCAAAGGAAAAATAAGTGCATTAGTCTTTGAAACCAAAGAGGATTCAGGGACTAGGTTTTTGGTTGAACTTGGCTTCTAATTTTAACCTTGACTTACAACATTTTCATGAGCAGTTTTAAGGATGATATAAAGATGCATGAAAATTAAATGAAAATAAAGCAGTAAAATAGTTAAGAGAGCGGTAATTAAATTATTACAATTCAAAGATCTCAAACTAGGGGATATCCACTCTAGCCCTTATGGGTTCTAGGTCGATCACACATTCCCCAAATAATACATTCAACAAACCAATTAATTAAATCAATTAATAGAAAAGAGATGGTTTTTAACATTTTTGGGTTTGAAGCTTTTAGATAGCTTGCCTGCATATCCCATTTGAAAGGGAATCAAAACTCACGCAGTTCTCCCTTCTTGTAAAAGAGGGTTGATTTATGCCCAATTTATCATGTTTTGGACTCTTTATTTTGATGCTTTACCAAAATAAAGGAGATTTGCCTATTTTGATGCTCTATCAGAAATAGGAAAAGTTAGGAGACAATACCTTCTCCTTTGCATTTTGAGAAGGCGGCGATGTGATTGCTAGCCCAAATCGGAGTTCCACCTTGGCTTGATTGAAGCACTAGATGGAGATTGGATTGGCGTCGGTTTCTTTTCAAACCAATTAGTTCTCCTCTTTAACTTTAGATAAAAGTTTATCCCTAATAGAGTTGCCAACTTTAAGGTCTCTCTCGAGCATTGAGATACTCAAATCAAAAAGGGCAAATTTCCACGGACTAAAGGCAGCTTCGGCCAAATTGTTTCTTTGATTTTCGAAAATCGATAGAGTCGCCACCTTAATTTTTAAGGAAAAAGAAAGGAAAACCCGATTTGACTCTAATATAAAACCCACGAATAAAATCCTTAGACCTTCAAACCGAGATTCAGTTCGAGGACTAGGTTTTCAGTTTACAATAACTTTCATTTTGGCTATCATTTAACAATTGACTTATAAAAATAGGATTTCGTGAGCAAGTTATAAGGATAGCAATTTATACAATGCATGAATGACATATAAAAGAGCATATAGTATAACATTAAAGTAAGGAACATGAAATAAAAGAGGTTTAATACATCCAAAAGCCAATAACAGGGGATGTTAACTCTAGCCCTCAATGAAAATTCTAGGTTAACCACACATTCCCCAAAATAACATTAAAACAAATTAATTTAAGAAAAATGATAGTTTTTGATATTTTGTATTTGAAGCTATGAAATAGCTAGACTGCGTATCCCATTGAATGGGAATCAAAACACATGCAGTTCTCCCTTTTTACGAAGGGGGTTTAATTCGATTTTAAGAAAAGATTGATTTTATGGTTCCTTTAATTTTGAGGTACGAACACGATACATTGGTTTGAGAGGGACAACTTCTTAAGGTTTGCCCATATCAAAGTTCCACTTTGGTTGAATAAGATTAGCATTACGGTGTGCTTCGAGTCAATTTTGGTAGCATTATGACGTTCTTCGATTTGATTGCTTCTATTTTGACTCAAAGAGAGATCGTTCTAGGTCTTCTATTCCTCCAACTCAAAAAGAGTTGAAGAAATCAGTTCCAAATCAAAGATAAGTGAACCATTTTTAATAAAGAATGTTGAATAGAGGGAGAAATGAGAACCAACTAAGGAAAATTCGACTTAGTTGTTCTGGTACTCAATGAGAGTCTGTGTTCATGTCCTTTGAAGTGAAATTGAGCCTTGTATTTATAGGAAAACGTATGAAGGAAAACTAGATTGAAATCTGATGTGGGATTCCATAATAAAGTTTGGCGGCATAGGGGCTTTATCCTGACGGTAACAAAAGGCTTGGCTAGCGGCAAAGCCTTGTCTGGGTGGTGGCGTCGTCCAGGGCTGTTTGGGACACTAGTGACACCGCCACCTAGGCTTGGCCCTACCGCCAAGACCTAGCCTAGGTGCCACCAGGTTCATCTTGATGTCTATCCATTCTAATTCACCCGATTACAGTAGTTTGGCCTATGGTTGACGCTGATCAGCTTGGCACGTTTTTCTATATTCGGAGTAGACTTTATTCTCTGGTCGATTGCAAATCAGTCTATCATGACTTGAGTCTGCTTGGATGTAAAATCACGTGTTCACAGCAGTTGTGACTCTCAAGTAGCGCCTGCTACTTTCTGCAATTCCTACAACTTTGAGATTTTTGTTTTGGCTATCTTGCATATATACAAACAAACTTGTTAGTTCTTTAATTAGTTGTTTTTAACCATCAAAATGAGCATGTTAAGACATTTAAGTCTAACTTTTTCATTATATGGAAAAAAATGCTAGGTAAAAAAAGTGACTTTCCCTTAAAACTAGATATGAGTAAAGCTTAAGATAGGGTGGATGAAGATTGTTTGAACAAATTATGTTAAAATTAAGTTTGCATTCCAATTGGATTAATTTGATTACGAGTTGTATCTCTTCTTTTTCCTATTTTGTTTAATTAAAGGCGCTCCACAATCGAGTTTTCATCCTCAAAGTGATTTAAAATAGGGTGATCCACTTTCCCCTTATTTATTTATTTTTTTGTTGAGGGATTGTATTCTTTGATCAAATTGGCATAATTTTAGAGAGAGATGCATGGTATTCATGTTTATAGGCATGCTTTATCAATTTCGCATCTCTCTTTTACAGATTATAGCATTTTCTTTGGGCAAGCTTCAACTACTAAAAGTTTCCATTTTGCCAATATTTTGTCCACACATTCAGTAGCATTAGGTCAACAAATCAACCTAAATAAATAAGAAATATCCTTTAGTAAAAATGTTGGGTAAGAATTGATATAACAATTACAAGCTATTTTATGTGTCAAAGGAGTGGAAAATCATGGCAAATATATGGGCTTGCCATCAATCATTGGCAAATCCAATAAATAATTTTTTTGGCTTTATAGTATTGAGTGGCTAGGAAGTTAAAAGGCAGGATGGAGAAAACCTTGTCAAAAGCAGACAAATAATTTCTCATAAAAGCTATTGCACAGGCCGTTTCGACATATATAATTAATTATTTTTTATTCCTAATGGAATTTGTAATAATTTTAGAAAGTTGATTGCAAATTTCTAGTAAGGTAAAAAAAAAAGGAGTTGATGGTCATAAATAATTTTTATGTGCAAGAGTTAAAAACATGGAAACCAAGGAATTTTTGTAAAAATGGTATAAAACTCCCCTTGAAATTATACCAACAAATTTTAAATGACATTTTTAACGATTTTGCACTTCTACTCCCCCTTTGTTTGAAAGCAATCAAAAAATGAGTGTCTAAAGGGAGGATTTTTGCGGTCAAAAGTGCATGTTTTTGTTGTCATGGAGTAAAAATTGGTTTGTAAGCATAAACTGTGCATGACTTAACTGAAAACAACATGAATTTGTTGCAAGTCCATCAAAATGACTATAATAAAGCCAAAAAGGATATTTTTGACCAAAATGCATCAAGTTCATCAAAAATAGTTTGCAAAAACATAATGCAACTTGCAAAATTAACTCAATAAGCAATATATTAAACTAAAACAGCAATTGAATTAAAATCAAGAAATTGCATAAATATACTAAATTTGTAGAATTACATCAAAAATACTAAAATATCCCAAAAATGGACCAATTAGGTCAACAAAATGCAAAGTATACAAAGAAATAGAAAATAGCCCTAAAAATATAAGGATCAGCAGGTGGATCTTACTCTCCCTAGTGTCCAACTGCTGCCTCAGCTCTAATGGCAGCAATATCAGCGAATGTGTTTGAAGGAGGCTAATCCTTATCGGCGATTGGACTAGAAACTGCATCACTAAATTCTGAAGCTATAGACAGAGGAACTTTAGTCTCTTTGAGTGTGGTAGCTAACTCTCTCTATTAGCGTTGAAGCCTATGAACTGCTCATTTGAGAGAGGTATGAGCAGTAGCGAGCTCAATCACACGATCATGAACAAACTGAATAAGAGCAAGCACAAAGAGCTCAAGCGCATCAATGTAGTTTGTGATGAGTAAAGCCAGCTAAGAGAAGTTAGTCGAAGGAGGCACAGAGGAGGCAGATGCTACTGAAGCAGCTGAAGGTGCTGGAACAATAGAAAGAGAAGGATGAGTAGATTCTCGAGCCAATGCACGATCATGTTGACTAATCGCAACATCATCCTTAAGTACATAGACCCCATTCTGGTTTTTGATCATTATAGACATCTTGGCTAGGATTTGGATGCCTAGGAATTTATATTTATCATGGTGGTGGAGACATGGATTCAGTCTCTAAAGAGTCTGAATCGAAAGATTCAGAGATGGATTAGGTGAGTTTTGATCATTTGGCGTATTAGGGGTTTTTTATGCAAGAGATTTAGTGCATTTTGGAGGCATTTTTTTGAATAGAGTGTTGAGATTCATGAAATTAGATGATAGGCGTGAACACTCATTTTTTACACTCCTCGGACTCACATCAACCCGAACAACATTCCCCGGAACCGAACCCGCACCCAGACGGACCCAGAACGGCCCCGGAGCGCCGGTGGGCCACTATTGCCGCCCTCAAGCCTTGGCATCGCCGCCAGAGGGGGGTGACGGCGGTGCCACCCCCTTTAGGTGGCACCACCAGCCCCCTTGGGAGGCAGCCGCCAGCCCCAGCAAAGCCATGGGGCGGCGCCACCCTCCCTCAGGGTCTGTGCCACCCTATGCCTAAGGTGGTGCCGCCCCCTCTCTCCGGCGGCAGCAGCGAACTTCATCCGACTTTTGGCGATTCCCACATCGAAAGCGCATGGGAATTGACCCCTGGAGCTCCCGTTATAAATATAGGACCTCTCCCCACCTTCCAGACAACAACAACGACGAAAAAGCAGCCCGAAATAAGCAAAAGGCAAGGAAAAAAGGCCAAGAAATCGTTTTCATCACTAGATTTCGCCTTTTTTCCTCTCCAAGTGATATTTTCTTCTTCTTTAGCTCTCTTTCGATTT
>CANXYC010819836.1:0-40936 GCA_948193065.1 Aleurites moluccanus
TAAAATTTTTAAAATTAATTATTTATATAAATTAAAAACTAAATAACAAAATGTAAAAAAATATAGGTTTATTTGTAAAATTTTTATTTTAATTATAATATTTTTATATATATAAATTAAATAAAAAATGAAAAAAAAAATTGCAGTGATGAACAGTAGAACACCAATTTGGTGTTCTACTGTTCACACATGCCATTTTGTAGTAGAAAATAGAGATGCGCAAAATGGCGTGTAACGCCATTTTGCAGCTGCATTGGAGATGGCCTAACAAATTGCAATAGTCAAAATATATGTCAGTAGTCTAAGGCTAACTTCAGCTTAGGTTTAGCATTCGAAGGACAGTAGTCTTAGTAGTCAAAATTTATATCAGTAGTCTAAGTATTCAAAATATATATGTTAATGATTGATTTGCTCAATTGAGAATAAAGGACAGTTAGGCGGTAAAAACTCCTGCCCTTTATCTATGAGCATCCACGTTTAGATTCTGCTTTGCATATCTTAAACCAGAGTAATTCCAGTCTGAATAGTATCCAAAACAGCCTACCTAATTCCTCCCACAACAGCAGATTTTTCCCCAAAAATGATCTTTTTTTCATGTAATCTGATGCAGCTATCCAAGTTTTGAAGATCTTTTCCAAAGGGCAACATGAACATTTGACTTATCCAAAACCTTCACAAGGCTCTAGGATTCATACGAGTGGAGAAGCTTGCCCTGTTCAAATCAGACTTTACTCCTAAATTACTAGAGCACTACATAGCACAATCTCATTAAAAAAAATGACATTGATCATGGCGCAAAAGAAAGTTGAAAAATGATGAAGATGACAAGATCCCCTGCTAGAAAACTACAACAAAATAATGTGTATTTTTTTATCATCTGTTTTACTTGATTTTTTTTTTCCTTTTTTGTTGACCAACATGAAGATTTTAACATATATCTAACAGTGCAAACTTGTTTATCAAGGGAGAATCTTGCGTCTGCGGCATGGAGTCTCTCGCCTGACATACATTTTCTCCATCTCATTCAGAGGTCGGCTGGATCCATCTGGCAAGCTTACAAACTTCCAGCCGCCAACACCACCACCGCGCTTCCCTTGTCGTCCTAGTTTCTCCACTGTGAAGTTCCAACCCTCAGAAGAACGCCGTCTACTGTACTTGTGGCATTTCACCTGCCCTGCCATCTGTATACATGGAAAACAAATATACAAATGAAATTAATTAAAAACATAAAATGATTTCTACTATAAATTTGGATTTTAGAAAACAACATATGTAAAATTTCTATAACCCCTACTTCGCTCCTGACATTTATAATAAACATTTCCTACTGAAAAATGCTAGCCATTTTTGCTCCAAAATGCAAGTTTAGCTGCCTCACCTTCTCTTCGGGAAGTGACCTTAAGCAAAATTTAGTGCTTGAGTAGAGAGTGTGCATGTGTGGTTGGGAAACATGAACGAGGGGCAGGCGCATGGAATGATCAACGAACAACATTAACACAAGATATTATGATATAGAACATTACAAAATGCACTGCACTTTCTCATGTTGACTTTCAGTCTTTTTCCTCTGTAAAATGAGAAGAGCACATTGGACTTACTTTCATTTTGTTAAAGTTCATCTTCTGGACAAATTCCTGATAGAGCATCTCATCCTCTTTCATGGATATCTCATGGTGGACTTCATCCAGGTCTTTGATGGTACCATCCCAACCCTCTGGCATCACCTTGAAATCAGGCTTATAAGGAAGGGATGCTACATGAAATTCTCGGTCATGAGAATTAAAAAATCTGGAAAAGAAAAAGAACGACTATTATTAGAGATACAACTCTATTACTATGGGATACATCAGTTTTTGATGTCAGAGAATTTGAATCTAACAACTATGCTCTTAGATGTATTTGCATCCAACATTCTTTGCCTTCATATAAATCTATGGGTGTATTTATAGACAAGCCGATATACATGCACATGTACAATAGAAAAAGCTAGAGAAAAAAAGTAATATCCACTACAGCTAGACATTCATCAACTCAGCCACAACCTGAATGAATCATACCCTGCCATCAATAACCAATTATTACTAACACTGCCAATACACATCAGCACCTTCCAAAGCATCAAAATTCATAAATTTGCAACTCAATAAATAATTTCCTTGTTAGTTCATATTTTAAATCTAGAAAATTCAGGAGCATAAACCAAATACACCTTATATCCTATAACTAAAATTCATTTGACAAATAGTAGTATCCAGAAAAAGGCTTATGTTCCTCTTTGTGAGGTCTTTGCATGTTAAGATTTCATCTCCATGCTTAGCACTTTTTTGGACTTCTTGGATAGCCTAAGGATAGATATTTCTGCATCTTATGATGTAATTGTTAATGCTCCTTCTCAGTGTAAAAGAGACTACTGTATCAATTAAATTGGTTGCATCATAAACATAAAAACAAGCATCAGCTAAGGGGCAAACTTGAATTTATTAATGATAGAAAGGAACCACCTCATTTTTTATGGATATCAAGATATTTGGTAATGTGAATAGGCTAAGGCCGGATACTTTATAGAATGGACAATAAGCAGACATATCCTAGGACACTAACACTAACAGACAATCACAATAACAAAATCAAGTAAGAAATAATTTTTACTTAAAAATAATCAAAGAATACGCAAATTTTGTGATTATTTGGGTCATGTGTGGTCAACATTTTAATTCCAAATCACAAAAAAATTCCAACCTATAGTTCAGAACAAAATGCAATCAGTTAAGTTTTCATTTAGTCCAGTTTTACATGATCATGTAACACGTTGCAAAATCTGGTCCAATAAATACAAGTTAGTCCAGAATAATGATACGGTGCAATCATTTCCCAAATAAAGGAATTATTTTAAATATTCAAGACTAAATGCAGAATCTATATCTTACTCTGGGCAAGTATCAAGCAACAGCTCTACGGAGTCATCTAAGGGATGTCCAAGCTTTTTCTCCTCTTCCTCCTCAAGTTCTTTCAGCCAAATAATGGCATGCACTCGCTGCCTCATAATCCTATAGTCCTTGGCAAGCCTCTCAACTGTGTACACTTCAGGGTTCTCCTTGTGCAAACGGTACATCTCAGCCTTCTCTGAGTCCTTTAGATAAGATCCTCTTGCACCAGGCTCTCTCACTTGCCTCAACAGCACACTCATCTCTCGCATCCTCTCACCCCATCCATCCACAAAAGCTTTGCTTTTGTTGTTCTCAACCTTAAGTTCTCTGATCTTATCATCAAAATCTTGCAAACTAGAGACCAATTTAGTCTCAGCAGCATCTAACCCACCAACAGTAGAGCTAGAATCTGCCCTCTGACCTACAAACTCTCCATCAAAATGGTCCTTGGTCAATCCAGTTGACCACGACGAAACAGAATCCCAACCCAGATCATCAGAACCATTCCCACCAAAAGATCCACCACCCACAACACTCTCCCAACCATCTTTCCCTTCATTTCCACCACCATCACCCCCTGACTGAGCTGAAAACACACGAGTACTAATAACTTGATATGCTGCTGCAATTCCATTAGTGGGTTTAGTTTTTTCTCTCACAAATCTTGTAGCACCTCTGCCGGTTCTTAGTGCCGCCGCCGCCGACGTAAAACGCGAAATTACCCGGTGAATACTCTGCATATTTCCAACAAATTGATTCCCAGAAAAGCAGAATCAAAACTTTATACCCTGAAAGCAGTACAAAACTATCAGGAAACATCAAAACTTTAAAAAATACCAGTGTATATTCATAAATTAGGCATTTGATTCTGCAAAAAATAGAAGAGAAAAAATAGATGATACATGTCCATTGATGAGAGTATGCGTCTAACCTGTAATGAGAAGGAATTATGGCTGAATTGAAGCTGACGAATCATTGTTTCGCTCTGAAAAACTGATGCAATTTGATGGGTTGTGGAAGCCGGAAGGCAACAGAAATCGCAGAGAGAGTAAAAGCAGCCAGCGCAAAACGAAACACAAAACCGCAAAAACCCCAATTTCGAATCGCACCGTATTCAGGATTTCGCTGCTGCTGGTGAATACTGCGACGCACCGTTTGTCACTGAACCTCTAATTTTTTTATTTACTCTTTTTTTTTTTTTTTTTGAGAAAATCTGATTTTTCTTTTATGATCCGCAAAATTTATATTTGAGTTAAAAAAAATTTAAATGATAAAATTCTCTCGCTATCTAATGGACACTATAAAAAATCCTAATTTAAAAACCTAACAAATCAAAAAAGAGAAATTTGTTTCAATCAATCTCTACAAAAGAAATCATGGTTGAAGATATATTTTTTATCAATTTTTATATTATGAAAATTATATTGTTTAAAGATGTTTGGGATTACTATTTATGTAAATATTAGAAATTTAATTTGCATATAAAAAAAAATTACATGCGGTAGTATTGGGGCGCGACAGTGTTGCTTTTATCTGTCAATTGGAAAAATTCCACGGTGCGTGTCAACTGCGCATAAAATACTGCAACACCATTAATTGGCACATTAATAGATTTGTTGATGGTTAAAATGTCAAGTGAAAGTGGGCATACTCATCACTGTAACGTGATCAAATTTTCCTTTTTAAACAAGCCCATTACTGTAATTAAAGTTCATGATCTGGTTGTGCTCAAGGATTATGCACATCATGATGTGGGTGTTGGGCATATATTTATGCACATCATAAATTTAAAGGTGCTGGGCATATATTAATCTGTCAATTTATACACTAATTATGATTTTAAGTTTATTTCCACTGCAATTAATTGATGAGAAAATTAGTGTTGAATAAATTAAATGCTAGTATTTCATTTAATTGAAATAATTATTGTTATAACTATTTAATTTGATGTCCATATTAAGTGTAATTGGTTAATTATCCAAATGTTTGAATTAAAAAATTTCTCATAAATATCAAATTAAATATTATAAATATATAGATAAATGCAGATATTCATTCATTTATCTCACTACTCATAAATTTTTGTATTTAAGTTTAATTTTATTGCATAATTTATATTATAATTTATGGTAAATTTATATACTTTGTAATCTACGTTAAAGATAAATCATATAAATAAGAGTTCATATTATTTTGTAATACACACCAATAAAATAATATAAAATTTCATCTTCTATATTATTATTTTTTTTTTTTTGTTCTTGTTCTTGTTCTTGTTATTATTCTTATTTTTATTTTGTTTATTTTTCATAACACGTTATCTGTACGATTTTCTATTTTTAAGCAATCAAATTCAATTAAATTTGTCTATTCTTAAAATATTAATTTCATGCATCTTATTTATTTCACTATCTTAATAAATTATTTATATTTATGAAAATTTACTAAAATATATTAGTTTTTTATTTTTATAGAAAATTATGATATTGGCATTACCTTTATATTTATAATTCATATTTCGTTTTTTTATTGATAATAAGATTATGTTTATATGTTTTACAGTTTTTTTGTTAATGGGTATATTGAAATTCTTTTATTTTTATATTACCTAATTTTATTTTCCATAACACATTTGATAGTTTTTTTGTTTAAAAGATTTAAAGATCTTTCTCTTGATAACATGCTTATTCAAGTATTTGAAATTTGAAATTTTTTTTGTTAATAATATTTTAATTTAGATATTTGGATAAGTAAATTTTATTTTTATACATTATTATTTTATTTTCAATATATATTTAACATAAATTTTTTCTACTCTAATTTTAATATTTATTTTTATATATATTATAACATTTTATACTTGTTAAAATATAATTTGAAATAAAAGAAAATAATTTATATTTGCGATCTTATAAAAGTATAAGTGAAAAAAAAAATTAGAATAATTATTATAATTTTTTTTATTTAATCATGTTTTGATAATGATAGTGAATTTATTTATTTTGATATTGTAAAGGTATTTTTTTCTTTTAAATATATTGATTTTTTGTTAAAATTAACTCTTAATGTGTGAAAAATATTTATAAATAATAATATATTAATATTTTTTATATATCGAATATGCTTCTACATGTCATGACCCATTTTTAGACCGTGACGATTTTAGGGCACGGGTAGACTTAAAGTTATCAGAAACCCGTAAAACCCATGAACAATCAAATTATCAAACAAACATTCTTAACTGATTCAGTAATATTTAAATTATTTAATTGTAAATTTTTCAGAAATTTTGCCAGAGTTTTATTTGTAATTTTAATGTTATTCCAAACTCAAAATTGAGTCCTTAAAAAATTACACAACTTGTACAAAAATTATTTTTACACTCTCAATAATTTACCATCCTTATACTTTCAACTTCACTATTTCACAAACATATATATAGCACTTCTAAATCTTTTTCAAAACATGTAAATTTCATTTTAGTATTTTCAGTATCACTATCTTTATCACTTCACTATCATTATCTTTATCAATCATTAAGCATTACATATTACATTTTGTATGCCACTGACACGTAAGTTATTTCAATGTTTATACATCCTTATAGCACTTAATCACCTAATTACACTAAGTACCATGAAACTTTATGAGTTGACACCTATGACTTTTAGAAAATAAAATTTTACATCGATGTACTTGATATTCCAAGTTGGAAAATAAATTGACTTGGAAGTAGCCTTCACTATCTCATTCCTGTAAAAATTATAAACTACAATATAGTGAGTATAAAATACTCAGTGAGTATGTATACATCATTAAACAGACGATATAAGAATATGATAATAAAAGATATCAATGGTAAGCAATGAGATATAAGTTTGGAATTAATGAACAAGTAACAATATTTATATTATGTAGATATGACAGATAATGGGTCATAAACATGTATAATCTCATATCAATTTCATATAATGTACATAAGGCTGATCAAACCCTATGGCTAGGACAGTTAACCCTTCTCAGCAAGGGTACTATATAAAGTCAATGTGCACATGGCTGACGGTATTTACCCGCTATTTCATCGGTAAGGAATCTCTGTCAAATCCACATATCAGAATACCAATGGATTTCAATAACAATATCAAGTTTTCATTGGAAACATTACGATACAATAACATTTAATTTGTATACATGGGCTTACTTTTGGGAACATTTAGGTGCATGATCAATCAAGTACAATATCATGATTCAGGTTTCCAATATGATCAAATACAATAGGCATTGCAAATATCAATAACAATTAATGGATATGGTTCATTTTAATCTTGAAGAAAACTCAAAGGATAATCAATAGCAATAACAAGATGATATTCAATCAAGAAGGAAACATGTTTATCGGGTCAACAAATCAATATCATGGTTGTGTATAATGATGTATACATTACTCACCTTAGTTTATGACTTGTTCATTTCTCTTTTCCTTTATTCTTGATTATTTGCCTTATCTCTTACGATACTTATCACGTCTCTTATTCATTCTCGACTCTACATATCCAATAAATTTTCATTTAAATACTATTTAACACAAAATTACATTACTTATACTTATATTAAAGAAATTCTTAAATTTTCCAAATTACTAAGGTTTTTCTGTGCAAAATTTTTTACTGGCAGTTTGTGTTCCATTACCCATATCTCTCTCTACACTTATCCAATTGCTCCAATTCTTATTATAACTTAAACTAAACATAGTAAGCTTTAACATATCCAAAATTCATCTTATTCTTACTAAACAATTTATAGTGTTAATTTAAATTTAGACTTATAACCAGCTCTGCTACCCTGCATTCTGCCTGCAATCCTATTCTGGCAGTTTATATTACTTTATCTCATAACTCAATCTATACTCATCCAATTACTGCAATTCATTTTCTTATTGAAAGTATACATATAATATTATAACATATCAAAATTTTAGAATATTTGGATCACTTTACAATAATTAGTGAATTTCCAAAATTAAACTACTGCCTTGAAATCCTTGTCCGAACATACCCTGTTTCTATACCTATAATTAATGCAGTGCTCATCCAATTATAAAATAATTTTATAGACATTTAGATAATATATTAATGAACATTTTTCATGTTTAATACTTTCTCTAATTCAGAATTTAAGATCCTCATATCCATAGAATTCAGTAGCCTATATTCTGTTTATCAGTTAATCCGGGCAGATTATACTCATGACCTAATATCTCATAAACCACAAATTTAATTTCAAAACCCTTTGACAAGATTATATATAAGACATAAATGAACATTTTTTATGTTGAATACTTCTTTTAATTTTGTCTCTATCATTATGTACAATAAAAATACAGTAGTATTTTTCAGAAAACCTAATTTCATGTCAGTCACAGTTTTTACTTAATAACTCCTTCCTCACTTCGAATTTTACAAATTATTTTTATAGAAATCTAATTATATTTATCTACAACTTTTATGTTTTGGTCATCCTCAAATTTAGTCATTAAAATTTCAGAATATTAGCCACAAGTTACTGCCTCAAATTAGATTTCAGAAACTATATAAACCCTAACTCACTCTTTACATTTTTAGCTTAGTTAACTCTATTATTTACTAAATCATACCATAAAACTCTTAAATTCAATCAAATAACTAAGTTTAGAAATCTTACCTTGATTTAAAATACTTGAGTTGCCCTCTTCTTTTACTCATCCAAATGATTAAATACCAAACTATTTATATTTTCTTCATAAAACTTCTTCCTTCTTCAATTTCCTATCTAATTTTGGTTGATTTCTTTGGAAAGGGTTAGAAAAATATTTCTTTGGTTTTTCTCTACATATGGTTTGACCTTTCCTCTTTGAATAGCTTCCCTCTTCATCTCTTTATATACACCAAAAGCCAACTAAAAAAAATGAAGATAAAGAAAAATAAAATTTTCTAGATTTTTTATTACTTGTCATCTTTTCATTAATTTGGTAAGTTAATTAATTATTTCATATCAAATAAAATCCTCCCCATCATTATGGCCAACCACCTTACTCTCTTTCTAGAATTGGTGGGTCTCATAACTTTGTTTAATCACACTTTGACCTAAAACTTTCTGTAATTTATTCTATATAATCTATTTAGATTTAACCTCAAGTGTGAAGAGTGAAATATCTTATTTTAAATTGTTCTATAATTTAAAAATAGTTATGGGTCATTTATAGATCCCTGACAGTGGATTTCTATAATTATCCCCAAAATTGCCATAAATTACGATTTTGCCATTACTCTTATTTTCAGTATTCCAAAATATTTTTCAACTCTTTCTTTTTACCATAATTTCACATAAAATTAACTAACTTAATCCCCTCAGGTCTGGGTCAGAAATTATTAAATTAGCTGCACTGCTATTTCCCTGGCAATATAATTAACATCGGTATTTTTTGGGACAATATCTCAAAAGTGACCCGGTTAAGTCTAAAAAATTTCTGAATATTACATTCTATCATTCTCTGTAGATTTCAATAATCGATTAATCATATTCATACTTAAATTAATACTTCATCAATTACTATAATTTATTATATTTATTTACTGTCTACTGTTTTATGTCACTATCAATTATTTTGTCTGCTGGGGTATTACACTGCAGTAGCAATATCGATAAAAATATTGTAAAAATATTATGAATTAATTTCATGCATTCTGGTTCAATCTCATTCCCTGAAGTGAATGTAATGATATTTAACTAAATAAAATAACAAGTTGTTACTGAAAAATTCATGAAGCACATCCTACTAATTTTATCTCATTTCCTGAAGTTGACGTGATAAAATTTAAAGGTAAATATATAATAATTATTCTTTTCATAAGAATAAAGTAATATCATAAGAATACTTATCACCACCAGAAATGGAATAAAATTATACAAAAATAAAAATAGAAAAGGTGGACAAATTTTTTAAAGGAAATATTATCAATATGGAGTGAAGAAAATTTGGTTACATATTTATCGTATGATAAAATATTTTATTGATATTTATCGAGTATCGTTACACTAAATACTTAGCCTAGGAATTCATTCAATTCATATTCATAAATTTAATTCTTAATGACAATGAATTGCCCAAACACCTATCGCTTAAAGACATCATGTAATTGGGATAGGTTTGAAATCAAACTGGACTATTGGCTAAGTTAGTTTGGACATCTGATATCAGCTGATCTTGAAATAAGTTTCACCTTTTATCTAATATAGTTGCTATCACAAGACTATCTGCTAGTAAGTTGAACAACGGTATAAGTCCTACTTGGATTAGACCAATATGAATATATTGGTATGTACCTTTTGATTTATTTACTATCTCTCTTATCTTTTGTACGTTAATCAAAGATACGTCCAACATTTCTAGTTTTGTACTAGAAACCTGAGCCGTCGATTTTGATTGGGAGACATCTACTATAAATTTGAAATTAAACTTGGATTTACTATAAATAGTATTGATGTCTACCTATGGAAATTTCCCTTCTAGGCAACTTCTAGACGGATTATCATACTGGAAAGATTCTTCCTGTACCAGAGAGGTATCCAGAGTGATCATCTCTTCATCTATGTGCCTTTCTATTGTATTCATCATGAATAGCTGCAATGTCCAAATATTAGATTCATCTATATCAATTTCATATTCAGAAACTACTTCATAAACTGAATCTATTTCAGAATCTATGTCAAAATATTCTTTTTCTTCTATTGGTTCATAAACTATATTCTTATCTTCGAAAAAAATTCTTCTAAAATTTTTTTCCGCTTGTTCTTCTATGGACAAACATTTGCTTTATGGTATTTGGATCCACAAATCCAGCAACAGGAACAACTGCTAAAAGGTTTCCCTTGTAGAAACTTAAGTGCTCTACCATATTTTTTCTTAAAGGCTTATATCATGTCTTTATCCCTAAGATTTGTTCTTCTTCTAATAAACCTAAAAGGTTTACTAGACATCTTCTTGTTTTTTCTATCACTTCTTGATATTCTTTTTTTTTTTTATATATCCTTTAAATTTTTTCTTTTTTGTATGACAAGAAAAGCATTATGTTCAGATCTTTTCTCAGTTCCTGATCCTTTTGTATTTCCCACAACACATCCATATATAATAGAAACACATTCAATCTAAGAACAACAATTCTTGTTCAAATAAGAAAGACGTTTAGCATCCTACCTTACTTGAAATTCAATACATGCCTTTCTTATGGTATACCTAACTGCCTGTATCTTTTCTCCTAATCCATCAACCACTTTGTCTTTATTCAAAAGGAGGTTATAGACATTCTTTGCTACTTTCGGCCATGGTTCTGGAAGCTTAGTAAAAAACAATGTTGACATATAATTTTGAACATTTAGATCCAAATAATAATAATATTTCTGAAATTCATATGCATAATTGTTAAAATAACACGTCACATATTTGCAGTTTTATTAATGCCATTAATAATTGCTCTCTTTCTAAAGACTCAGTTGATATTAACAAACTACAAAATTCTCTTTTCAGGGTATCTACGATAATAGATAGTACCTCATCTACAAAAACTGCTTTTCTAATTTCATCTCTAATGGAGGTTTAGACAATTAGATGATTCTGAAATTTTTTATATTGCCTATAATGGTGGCTTTGCATAACTTGTAGGTGGCTTCAGTTGAGTAGCTACCGATTTTGGTTGTAAACCTATTCATAGTAATCCACTTATCTATCCTTTCAAACGCATGCTTTCACAATCTAAATTTAGAAAAGTTGTCAAGGGCGATAATTGGCCTTAATGGAGATAATTGGTCTTAAGTGTAAATTCTGATTTTATCCTATGGAGATAATTAGGTTTACACTCAGCCCTCTTCGTCGCAAGAAACTCATTAAAGGTTCTATCATCTAGATGCAAAAAAATTTCTTTTGTTAGACCTAAAAATTTCTTAAGATCTTCAGATGCTTTGTTACTTTTTAGATTAACAGCTCTTTTATTAGGGTCTGCAATATAAAGAACCAATTTTTTTTTTCTTAATAGCAAGATTTTCCTTTCAGAAAGGGGCTTAAAGGAACCTATTGGTTTTTTCAAAGCCCTTTCTCGCTCAATTGCATCGAACCTTTCATTCACCAACTTCTCTACTTCTTTTGCTGAGGTATTTCTTTATTCTGGTGAATCACCTAAATTTCCTTTTGTATGCAATTGTTCAAGGAGAAGGCTCATTTCATTATGGATATTCTGAAATAAAGTCAATCTAGAAAGATTCAAATTGACACTTTCCTCTTTGTCATCTTTTTCCATGCCTATCTTGAATTACTAGTGCTAGGGGTATTTTCAATCCTATCACGATTTTCCAAATGTGTTATCCAGCTGTCTATTCCAAGGGAGTTTTCCTAAAGAGTAAGAAAGAAGTCAATTCTTATAAAGAATAATTTTTTTCAAATTAAATAATCTCTTTTAATATTTTCACTCCAGTCAGAGGTTCTAGATGTCATCAAGAGAGTATATGAATTTATGATTGGTAAGTAAGTAAAAATATAGAATATTGTTCTTCAAGATAATCAATAATGTCAGATACACTAGTATACTCATGGGCTATATAGTTGTCTAAAAGAGAATTTCTATAGATATAGTCAATTCTATTTTTTTCTTCCTTATATTTAATTTTTTCACATATCCAAGTATATTTCCGCTGAATCAAAGGGTAATCTTTTCTCTCTGTAATCAAAAAGTGTTTTAGGACCAATGAATTCCCTCTATAAATTTTAGCTATAAACTAATAAAATAAAATAATTTTAGACCTATTTGAAAAATACTTTTATATTCAAGGACCAAAATAAAATTAAATGCTATTTATTTTTCAGTAAGGACTAAAATATTTTATTAATTAAAATTTAAAAATTTTTATTTTACAAACTAAAGTTAAGGAATAAAAATAAAAATAATTCAAAATTGAGGAATGAAAGAGACTTCACTTAATTTTCTAAATTTTTATTATTTAATTTATTAATATTAAAATTCAACTCAATTTTAGTCAAGTTAAGTTGAAAAATAATTATCATTGTAAAGCAAACATAATATTAATATTATAATATTTTTGTCAAAATATTTCATGAGTCTAATCAAATGATTAAAATTTATATATAATTTAAATATTTAAATAATAATTTATTACTTCAATTTCAATTAAGTTAAATTAATCAATATTAATCTAAAATTAATAAATAAATTTATTTGGATTATTAATATTAATAAATTAAATTAAATTTTAAGCCTTATTCGTGTTGCTTTTTTTAAACATTTTTTGTATTTCTAGCTTTTGGAAATCTAAAAAAATTAATTAAAAGGATAATAATGTTTTGTCGACTACAGAAAGCATCCAAGAAAGAGAAGGTCAACTAATGAGCACTTTATTTGGTGATAGTGAAATTTTCTTCAAAGTTATGAGACATCGTACTGGAGCATCCAAAAGAAATCAAATTTATGAAAGAAAAAAAAAAAGAAATATATTATTATTTTAAAGAGAAATTATTAGATTTAATAGAAATATATTTCTCAGTCATATAACTGAATTCTTGTAGGTGTTTTTCTACGCGAATAATATATACAGTTGATGTATTATTTTTTATTTTTTATTATTCTTTATAAGTATATTATTTTTTTAAATGATTAATTATTATTTAATTTTTAAAATTTATTAAAATTAATAAAATGATTCATGCATTTTAATAAACTCACTATTTAATTTTTATATTTTGATTATGTGAACGAATTAATTTTTTCGTATATTTTTACCGTTAAATACTTATAAAATAATTAAAATACTTTTTATTTATAGGGATCACTTTGTTAATTTCGATAAATTTCAGAAATTAAATAGTAAATAATTTTAAATTTCTAATTATTTAATAAAATTTTTAAACCCGATTTTTTATAGAAATTTTTTATAGTTTTGGATTTATATATAAAGAAAGTGAGAGAGATAAATTATGAGTTTTATTTTAGAATAGTACTTTTAATTTAAAAGAAAATAAAGAAAGAGTATTTTAAATATAAAAAATTATCCTCTTTTTATTTTTATTTTTTTAATTTTTTTAATGAAATTTATAAAGGAACTGAACGGAAAGATCAATTCGTATGACGAAATCAAAATATAAGAACTAAGTTTCTCAAAACATAAGAAATAATTCGTTAATTTCGATAAATTTTAAAAATTAAATAGTAATTAATTTTTTTTAAATATTTTTTTAAAGTGTTATGATAATTAATAATTTTTTATAATTAATTTGATACATAAAAAAGAGATATAAAAAAAATGAGACATATAATAATTTTTTATATGCCACATCTTTCTCTTTTAAAGTGTTATGATAGACAATATTTTTTTTTTATAAATGATGAAATATATAAAAAAAGATATGAGAAGAAAATGAGATATATAATGAGACAGATGATCCAAATTGTGAATAAAAAGAAGATGAGACATTAATATGAATCAATTTCAATGTGAATAAAAAAAATATATTTTCGTTTTACATAATAATGTATTTATTTTATTAATTTTGATAAATTCATTATAATAAAAAGAAAATTATATAAATAAATATAAATTGGATATTTTTAATTTTTATACTTTTATAAGTTAAAATTTTACTAATTTTTAATATTACAACAAAATTTTTTTTTTTTCAAAAGCATTTTCAGACAAGTTATTAGCTGTCTTGCATTAATTCGGTTCGAGTTTTCTAATTAGCATTATGGCTTCAGACCAAAGAAGCATACTCCGGAAGTAGAGAAAATTACGTCGGATTTAGTCTAAAAAGGTAAAGTAAAGGCTCCTCTTCTCTATCAACTAAACCGACCAAGTTTCTACTACTGACTGAGCTGATCTAGGGTTTCTATCCATTTTCTCAGTTTTCAATTTTAACTTTCTTTACCAAAATCGATTCATTTCAGCTAATCCTTTGATTTTTCGATCTCTATACTCTTTCAATTCACTTGATTTCAGCTTAAAATCTTACATGGCTTCAACATCCTCAGGTACCTTTTTGTTTTTTCTTTTGTTTATCTTTTTCCCTTTTTGCTTTCTTTGCTTGTTTGAAAGCTCAGAAAATGCGAGAAATGGAAAGGAATTTGAAGTTATGTTCGTTGATTGAGCTTTAATATTTACTTTTTCCCTTGCTTTTGGTGTTTTTGCTTCTCATTTTTCTGGAGAATTGTGTATTCTATCTGATAAATGTGAGAATTTGTTTTTTCCCTGAGATTAAGGAATCTTAGATTTCTTCCATGCCTTAGGATTTTTTTTTTTTGCAAAATTATTTAGGAAAAATACGACATATTTAATTATTTAATTCATAACTTCAAACTTCAAACTGAAATTTTATCTTAGATATTTCGTTTGTCCCCTTCTATTTGGGCAAGATTTTACTTGGTAGAGTATGATGAAATAATTAAGCTTAATTAAGGAGATCATTTCACATTTTTACCACCGGAATCAAATATTACCCTGCATTCTCATTTTCTAGCATATGGTCTAATTCTAAAATAGAAATAGCATATGTTACCTAGATATGTTATGCTTAGCTCAGGTAACTTGAAAGTTTTGTCTTCTTATATGTCAAATGATAGAGAACATAGCATATTGTATAATAATTGATATGAAGTTTGATCTATTTATTTAAAAAAAATAAAAATATTTCAGTACAAACAAATAAATACTTACTATCTGTAACAAAAATCATGGGTTTTCAGTGATATTGAAGTAGAGTGATTTGCGTCAATGATGTCTAGAAATCTCGTGGAATATATCTTATACTGTGTTTAGATGCACTAAAGTCTTGCTTTGAGGATGAATTATTTAGAAAATCCTCTTATGATCATGGGGCTTAACAAAGGCGATAAACAACAGTCTTTAGAAGTAAAGGACTAAATACCATAAATATATATTTTGCATGTCACTGGCAAAAGCCAAGTTTATTGTGTGGTCAGTTGTCTCTTTTAGTTAATGATAATCATAACTTTGGTATGGCTGAAGTTTGAAGTGGTTTCTTTTAAGGCAGTATTTTTTTGATGATACAGCCTGCCCATGCATGTGTAACTTGTTATAAACTTCAGATGTAAAGTTCAGGTCAAGTTTGATTTTTTGATTTTTCTATGATATCACATGGTATTCAGGTTTTTTAATAAGGAATCATTTGAAGTACGCTTCTTATGGTCAGCTGAAGCTTCCAGAAAACATATTGCCTGTGCATGCCATTAATTTTGTCCTGACATGTGAACTTTGTACAGGTGTTCTGGCTTGCTGCATTGCTGTGAGCAATTTTCGGGTGTATTATTTAGTGCTGTAGGGCTTTCTTTCATAAAACTCATGGTGCCAGAAGGCTAGTGGAACTATGGGCACTTTTTGTACCATTACTCGAATCAAGGGTAAGCTACTGGAATTCATTAATGGATGCTGAGTATTTGCACTATCTAATCTCTCTTTCTCTATATGTGTTGTCTCTATCGCTATCTCAGGTGTTAGCGGTCTTATTCTTTGTCTATTATTCTCACTACACTTTGTTATTCTTCACTATAATGAATGGCCTATGTTTATGCTGATGGATGGCTTATATGTGGCAGGTTCACTGTGCCAACAGTTCTTATTATTCATTATTTGGCTATCTATTTTCCAAGATGTTGCAGCAATGCAGACTTTCCTTGAACCAAATCACATTTCCTCCACATCTGAGCTTGCTACTCCACCCATTGTTGGGCTTTTTGATCCCATAGAAATATCACCTGCTGTCTTCCCTCCTTACCCCTATCCTAGTGAAACTTTGCCACCTATGTACCCAACTTTTCCCACCACATATGATCCAAATTTAACTGGCAAATGCCCTGTAAATTTCTCTGCTATGTCAAATCTCATGGATAAAACAGCATCCGATTGTTCTCTACCTTTAGCAGCTCTTGTAGGAAATGTAATATGTTGTCCACAGCTTGGCAGTTTACTCCACATCTTCCAGGGTTATTACAGCACCAACTCTGATAAATTGGTTTTAGAGAATTCAGTTGCTAATGATTGTTTTTCAGATGTCATTAGTATTTTAGCCAGCAAAGGGGCCAATACCACAATACCTACTCTTTGTTCTGTTAAATCATCAAATCTTACTGGTGGGTCTTGTCCAGTAAAGGATGTTAGTAGCTTTGAGAAAATAGTTAATACAAGCAAGTTGCTGGAGGCCTGTAGCATTGTTGATCGTCTTAAAGAGTGTTGCAGACCAATTTGCCAACCTGCTATTATGGAAGCCATTCTTCAAATTACTGGAACACAATTGACAATCAATGAGAATAAAAAATTAGTGAGCAAGCCTTATCATATTGATACTATTAGCGATTGTAAAGGTGTGGTATATTCATATCTCTCTAAGAAACTCTCACCAGATGCTGCAAATACTGCATTCCGAATATTATCTGCCTGCAAGGTTAACAAGGGTACGGTATTTAATCAAGTTACATGTCTGTTTTGGAACATTTCCCTTTTTTACTGAACCATTTCTGTAAATGTAGTATCATGGATGTGTTTGAGAATTTCTTGTTAACCTGTTAAGTTCTTGGTGCTGAAGTTCCATGTGTTTTAGATTGTCTTACAAAATAATAATATTATTGTCGAAAGATGATTAGAAGTGCAGGCATTATGTGATTGGCATACATCATTGGTTTTATTCACTTCTCAAACAATGCTAGCTTTTCTATGTGCTTTCCATTGGTTTTTGATTAATATATTTTCCTTTCCAGTAAAGTGAGACCTAGAACTCCAGGCTGTTAAGCACAAAATATTTCAATTAAAGTTCATCAAGTTTGATAGATTGTTATCCTATTATACTTGTGTTTTTGTTCTTGGCAAATTGGGTTTTATTGAATATGTGACTTGCTTTCTTTGCATGCAGATATTGCCATTTCAGTGCATCATATTTTGTTATGTTTGTTAAACATTGAAGCATTTGTTGTATATGTTTAATGGTTGTGTGGTTTGTTTCAATTTTTTAAAGTAAATATTGCCTGTGCAGTTTGTCCTTTAAATTTCACACAGCCATCAGAGGTAATTAAAGCATGTCGCAATGTAGCTGCTCCCAGTCCTTCCTGCTGTAGCTCATTGAATTCCTATATTGCTGGAGTACAAAAACAAATGCTAATTACAAACAAGCAAGCCATAATCTGTGCAACACTTTTTGGGTCCATCCTACGAAAAGCAGGGGTCATGACAAATGTATATGAGCTTTGTGATATTGACTTGAAAGATTTTAGCATCCAAGGTTATTCCCTTTCTTTCATGTTATTCTTGTATTATTATTATTATTTTTTTTTTTGTGTTCCTGATCTCTTTGTTATTTTACCTGATCTTGTTTATTTGTTTTGTGGTTTCATGTGTGCGTGGATTCTGGAGTAGCATATGGACAACAAGGTTTGCTTTTCTCTCTCCCTCCCCTTCCCTCCCTCTCTTTCTTTCTCGTGGTGTAATCATATTGTAGCGAAGTTCATACCTTTTTGGAATATAGGCAGACCTGATACAAAGTGTTGAATTGACAATCTATTCCCTAAAAATCCTTTATTATTCTCTCAATGAATCTTGGATGCCTTAAAATTTTGATTTTCTATTGTATACCTATAATGCCTGGTGAAACTCCTGTATATTAATTACTGATTGAGAAATAAGTATGCGCCAGATGATTAAGTGTGTTTTCTTGCTTTCAAGAGATTTTTTTTTCCGCTACATAAGAAAAAGAGAGAAGAGAGGAGGAGGAGGGGGAGGGGTGGGGGTGGGGGGGAAGGGGTATGTTACCCTGGAAAGATTTTTTGTTTACAATTTTAATCTTTGTCCAAATGTAGGGTGTCTACTCCGAAGTTTGCCTGCAGATGTTGTATTTGACAATTCAACAGGGTTTAGCTTTACATGTGACTTGAATGACAACATTGCAGCCCCATGGCCAGCCTCCTCCTCCATGTCATCTTTATCTCTTTGTGGCCCAGGTAACTTGTGAAAAAATGAATTCTTTTGTGGTGCTAAAAGATGACGCAGAGAGGCAGATTTTGTAGGATGTGTGATTCATTTTAACATTCATATCTAAATAGCTACTACCTAATCTTGCAGAGATGTCCTTACCTGCCTTGCCAACATCCGGGACTTTAAGAAATTCTGGTTTGTACCATTGCCCTTTCCTTTTTGTAACTTTCAGCTTTTGTGTATTTTACTTGTTCAACAAAATAACAACACAAAATGTGTAAAATTCCCCATTGCATAAGAACATTTTCTAGATATAAAAGTTCCAAAGATGCCTTGAGCAGTTTATAAGCATTAAAATAATAAATATGTATCTATTCTCTCACATTTTAATTAACTGATAAATTATTCAATCTGAACATGCCCTTCACTAATTCAATTGAAACCTAAATGTTTTTACTTCTGTAATTTGGTGGAAGTTCAAAGTTGTTATTGTTAAAAAATGTTGTTTAAGATAATGTCTTGTAATTTTTCTTGGATTAAAACTTGTGAGTCATAACTTGGGTTTTACTTCTGCACAAACCTTTTATTATTAGTATGTAAAAGGAACTAAAGGAGGAGGGGGTTACCAAAACATAACTGGCATAAGGAAATATCCTCAAAGAGGCATGTTTCTTTGATACTTTAGAAATTAAATAAGCTGTCGTTCTACATCTAGAAATGGTGTGTTGGATAATTCGTTAAGCAAAAATATTTGGAATGATGGAGGTCAGGTAATGTTTGATAGGAGGGAATGCTAAATGATTCTTGGGAATTTTAAATTATTATTATTTTTTTAAAAATAAGTGTATAAATGGGTTGAACCCGAATTTAATAAAATAAAATATATTTTAATACAATTTACTAAATTTATATTAAAGTCAAAATCAATTAATCCATTAATTTTCTAAATTATTTTTTAAATCTTGATAAAAAAATATTCCCAGGAATCCTTTAGCATTCTGTCCTACCAAACATTATTAGGGTTTTCAGATAAAACCTCTTTTTATTTTATTTAAACATGAGTTTTGCTGATTTTTAATGTTACATGATAAAACTAAGTGAAAGGACAGAATACTTGTTCTGTGCTGAGCGGAGTTTTTGCTGTCTAAATGCTGCTGCTGCTGCTATTTTTCTTTTTAATTTCTAATGTTTGTATGTTGCTCGATGATGCAGGCAACCGAGGTAGTGAGTTGGAGATTGTGGTACCCATTTTTTCATTTTTTATTTTGAGTACATTGTTGTACTGAAAAAAATTAGTTGGGGATGAACCAGTTTGGAATAGGTGCATCCAGAAATTGGCCTTGTCTGGGGATTTTACATGTATATTTTGGGTAGCCTTGATGTATAGCAGTGTTCTTTCTTTTATTAGAGAATTTTTTTTTTGTCTCTGCCCCTCTCTCTCTCTCTCTCTAATTTTGATTTGTTTTGTTTTCAAACTTTGGGAAGACGTTCAGTTTCTGAGAAATTTTATGTGGTGGTTTTATTTGTTTTATGTTTTGAAATGCTGACTTTTGCTTTCAGACTTCCCTTTCTAAGGGGGACAGACTATTCTTTTCTTTTTACATGACTATTGGAGATTTATTTTTTGGTGGGTTGGGGATAATTAGTGGTTAAGCAGAGGTTTCTGGAGCTATCAGAGTAAAGGTGGACACTGCCAATCATACGCTGTGGGGATTGTTACGTTAACAGAATCTATCAGTACTTGATAGGTTCGCCAAAAAATGGTCTGGACTGTGGAGCTGATGGGTGTAGATTTTATTTTTCTTTTTTAAGCATTGTGGGATGGCAAATCGAACTCGAGACTTTTGATCAGTTAAGAGATATGCTATCACTATGCTATGTTTGCTAATGTCTAATGTGCTTAGATTGAAAGTCGAAAGGAGGGACGATGCAACTATGCTATGCTTGCCAATATCTAATGTGCTTTGATTGATAGTCGAAAAGAGGGACAAAATAAATATGAACATTTCTTCATAAACATTCGATATAATGAGTTCATAAATGCTAATCTATACATAAATGCCATGTTCATTATGTTAATTGCTTTTGGACTATCCATACTTTCGTTGAACAATTGACTCGTTGAATCCTAACCAAGTAGCTAACATCATTCCCCTAAATGTATGATCAATAAAAAAAAAAATTACAAAACATTTTTAAAATTTAATGAGAAATTTTTTTCTTTTCAGTTTGATGAAGAAATTATGTAATTTTTTTAAATTCTATTATTAATTGCATAATTTGCATCTCAAGTGGACTGAAGCATCGTAATTCCACACATAGCAAATGAATTTTATTAAATATATTAAATTTTGAATAGATTTAAATGCATATTCAATTTATTGTTATTCATGTTAGCGCATTGATAATCAATTCAATATGATTATCTCGTGTCTCTGTCTCTAAACCTTGTTGCCATTGGATAAGTAATCTAATAGTTAGAGTATTTGTTTGGTAGTGTTTTCCAAATCCATACAATCATTTTCTATTTTCAATTCCCCAAGTTAAAAAAAAATGAATTTGATAATTGATTAAATTAAATTAGCCTGAGTTTAATTTGGATATAATATTTGATTTGATGCAACTCAATTATATTTTTACTTGAGCCCTTAAAATTTGCAATCGAACTCCAAGTTCTTTATACTTGTGGATATGGACTTTTGTTAGATTGTTTCTCATTGCTTATAGAAAACTTTTTTTTTTTTTTTTTCTTTTTTAGATTAGAATCCTCCCGATGAATACGACAGTTTATATTACTATAATTTTCATTATTAAATATTATTTTTACATTATAATTATTGATAGGAGTGAGTCGTAGATCCTATTAGAGTAATGCTAGTAATTAATTTTTGTTTATTTTTTTAAAGAAATTCAGATCTGCCATACTAATTTTAACGCTCTAATTGTTTATCTCTACAAGCCCCTAGCCTTAATTTCCTAAAACAAACTTTTCCCAAGCTGTCCTATGTCAGTTAATCAAATGAACCATGTAAAAAAGTTTGTAGTTCTTTAGCAATTTCGATCTTTGGTGATCCATGATATCATTGTAAGTCTTATAATGTAGTTGATGAATTGTTTAGATGCTTCACTAGTATTCCTATTAATGGTTCTTTTACTCTTGCTTTCACTCTCATTATAAACAATTACTTTAGTCCTTTTTGCTGGTCATTTCATGAAAAAGATGTTGAAGAGTAGAATTGCTTTGAAATTTTCCTGTATAGAACATTTCTCTCTATCTTAATATTCTAACGAAAATGTAATTTTATTTATTTTGTTTCTCGGATTTTCTATGAGACTGTAAAAAATCATGTTGAAGAAGCTTTTGGAGTGCATAATGGTGAAAGAGGGGATAACGTTATTCAAGTGAGTACACGATTGTTTAATGTTTCCAATCTGAAATGGCTCCTTCTGTAATGCACTGATGCTTTGACAAATAAGGGCTTTTCCTTCTTGCTATGTTACTAACAAGAGGCTCAGGCAACTTCGACAAAACCCGACCAAAGATGAGAAGGTGATAAAAGAATCAATTCCAGGGATTGTTGGGGACCAAAATTATAATATGCAACTAGAAATTTTTAACCAGCTATCTCAACTCCTCAACGACCCAAGAAATATCCGAGACAATTGTTTCACGCTTTTGATTCCCTCATTCCACTCTCATCAGGCTTCTGCTATTAAAGTACTGAACAAACTAGAGGATTTACCTTCTCACACCCTGCATGATATGCACAAGAAGCTTAGAGGTATTCCAGCTGCCACTCCTTGCTTGCAACAAAAGAAAGGAATCAACCAAAGGAGTTGATCCATAAAGTAAGGAGAACTATTATGGAAATGTTGGTCAACTAAACAACTTTAATTACCGATTGTCAACATGTACGTAGCTAATTAGAAAATTTATGTTATTTGGTTAGTCAATTAAAAAACTCAAATAGTAATAAATTTTCTTTTTAATTGACAAATCTACAAACTACTTATAGCAATTCGTGATTTAATAATTATATTTTTACACCAATCGTATATTTGACATTCACTCTATCAAATACATCATAAGAAGTTTTTTATAAATCGAATTTTTAATTTAATTATAGTTTAAAAAAATAAAAATCTAATTAAATCGAATTAAATTAATAATATGATAAAACTACGTTGTTTTTTTAGATATATACTCTAATATTTTTTAAAATAGTATTTAATTAGAGAGTTAAAAAATTATCAGAGAGTTTTTTTTTTAAAATATTCTAATTAATAATTTTCTAGTTTATTTAAATTGACTATCCATTTATTCATAACTTTTCAAATTTCTTTTTTATTCTTTATAAATTACAATTTAATCGAATTTTTATATTTTGAAGGATTTTTATGTTATTATTTTAATCATTACTGAATTTTTTTGGGATATTTTATTATAATTTTATTATTATAATGCTTTAGAAATTCAAATATACAACTTTTTTTTTTAATATTAATAAGGTTGATTGTTAATGTAATTTTATTTTAATATTTATTAAATTTTATGATCTTTTCAATTTTTTATTTTATTTATTTATTATTTTTATCAAACTGATCAAATCGATTATTCAAATTGAATCAAAATAAAAAATTAAATGAATAATAAAAAAATTATTATAAATAAGTTAAATTTGAATCGTTAGATTTATACAAAAATACATAAAATTTATAATATATTTTTTATTATTTATTTAATTTTTTTTAGCACAAAAAAAATTATTAAATAAAATACTTTCAAATTATGATTTTTTTAAAAATTAAAAAAACTTTTTAGTTTATTAAAATACCCCACAAGAGGAGCTATTATGAACTTTGGCAAAGCAGCCACTCCGAACTCCTGAGAATTATCGCTTCACAAGTATAAGAGAGAAACGATCTTAGCATCGTTTTCCCAAACATTGTACCAAGACCCACATGAAGCTAAAGCTGCCTTTGGTTCGTCAATGAGGTGCTGATCTAAACCAGGTGGCTTAATCTTTCTTAGTTTTGATCTAAACCCCAGCAACCTCAGTTCAAATCTGGCAGCTCACCATACAACCGACCAGAGCGATCAAACAGCTGCGGTAATAAGAACAGTAAAACAACCGAATACTACTTCAGTGCTAAGATAATAAAAGTCTCTTTAAATTACTTCTAACAATTCCAATAACAATGACGAATATATAAAGCAAAGATGGAACAATGCTTTAGAATAAAATGGGTATTTGAAATCTTTCATCAACAAAAATGGAACTCCTTCCTGTCATAATCACAAGTTTGCAGGGGGTGTTTCCAGTACCCTTGAGTTGTTTTTGGCTGGATTAATGGATTTTGGATTTCATCCATTTTGTTTAATTTACCTTAAGCTTAAAGTACTTTATTTGAATGGATGGGATGTATGATGGAAACCTCTGAAGATGGTATAATTGCACCTACGCAATTTGAACAAAAACCTCGAATCAATACATCTATACATTATAATTCAAAAATCATGGATGTCTAACTACTATATCCACATGTTACCTTCAAGGCCTTCCAATGTCATTCCTGTCTGAATTACCAACAATTTCTCCAGGTCTTGCAGTTCCTGAAGCCTCAACTACATCACTTGTGCTGCCAGCTCGCTCCCAAGGTTTTGGAGGAGGATTATTAGCTGCAATGTTCAATCACATCATTATATACAAGAATATTAAAGAAAAAAAACACCAATTAAAAGAGTAAGTGTTAATTTTTCTTAACAAAAAGTACACAAACTAATGTGATGGGTAGTTTTAAAAGCTATTTACCATTTATTAACTAAGAAAATTACTGATACATTTAACAACATCAACAGTCTGCAAACAGTCTGCAAAATAGATTACAGGAAGAAGAGGTTTGAATTAACCAAAAATATAAAAAATAAAAAATCCAAATCCAAATCAATGAAATTTAAATACAGAATTAAAGAACAAAACAAAAACAAATTACATCAACATGAACGTATCATAAATCTCAATCACATTCTACATTTATTTATTTATTTATTTTAATTATTATTGTTTATGATAATCTAAAAGAACACCAATATTGTGCAAGTGACCTTAAAGTGACATAATGATTTAATAAATAAAAAACAATCTCCTTCATGTCTATTCTGTGCTACGTACTAATATGTTAGTACTTTCAATGCATGTTTGTGGCTGTCAATGTAATTTCAAGTTTCTATTTATATCTAAGCTAACAAGGGAGTACGTATCTGTCCAATAATATAAAAAGAGATTAATAGCTCAATTATCGAATACTAATGATCAACTATGTGTCAGAAAATAAAAAAGAGATTAATAACTTAATTATTGAATATCTCCAATAACATGGGAAGTTAGAAATTTTAATTATTGAATATTTCCAATAACATGGGAAGTTAGAAATTTACAGAATCAATGACTGAATGCCTAAGAAATTCAAAACTTGACAAACAATAATTCCCCTTCAAATAATTTTAACGTACATAAAGAAAATGTTCAGAATAAGGCGACCATATCATTTGATTTATGCCATAAAAATGACAACATAATGAGAAAAGGAACAGCTTTAAACTCTCAAAATTTCTACTTTCTTGAATTGATATGTAAATTACTATACAAACTGCGATTAGGGCACTGCAGAACATACAATACAGAGCCTCAAACATTTCTACAGCTACAGCCACTTTTTGCTAAACTAGCATATACAAACTTATACATTTAACATCTAATGTCCTATGATACATATTTTTTTCTTTTTGTATTTCTCCCTCTGTTTTCCATACCAGGAAATTTAACCCATCAGAAAGCTGAAATTGCATCATTGGTCTCTGTTTCAAATGACATCCATGAACTCAGCCCGAAAAACAGTGGTCTCACTTTATGATTGGTTCTGCAAAAATTTTGAAAGGAAGAAGTGTGTGCTGCTGAGAAATCATGGCAATTCCACCCTCCCCTTTTAACCTTCATAGTACTTGTGAAGCAGATACCAAAAATCATGAAAGTTTAGAAAGCCATATGAGCTAGATCTGAAGACTTTCCGTGTCTTTTATCACCTGAAGTGCTAGGAACTTCCTACCAGAAAGCAATTGCTGCTTCCGGAGCTGCCCATTGTAAAAGGTGTATCACGAACAAGGAACTTCACACTTCGTGTCCCAACATAATCCAGTATCTCAAGACACTCCTGCAAGTCAGAGTCACTCACTAGCATCACCCACTCCTGTTCATCATCAAGATACTTGAGCTGGAATGTTCCAACTTGCAATTTGAATCTTTTTGCAACGTCTTCATACAATTGTAAACACCCCATGGACGGATCAAACTTGAATCTAATAGTATCTTCTTTATACGTGGCTTTTACAGTAATTTTAGATCCACTATCTTCACACCCAGTTTTGTATTTAGAATGCTTCCCCCCCTCAAAGCTTGGCGAGCTTGATGCACTGCCATGCAAGATTGAACCAGAGCCATTTGAAGAGTCAGTCATGCTCGGACAAGTAGGCTGGTTATGTTCCACAATTACATCATCACCCTCCATTTTGGTATCCAACTCCTCAGCAGCAGCAAAGGAGCATGAGCTTCCAGAAGCAAAGTGGGTGTCTGAATTATCCAATTTCATGCTACCCTTGTTTAAACCCCACTTGCCTCCTTTTGCAAATGTAAGAGCATTTTCCAGACAAGCCCAAGGTCCAGAGCCAAGGTTAGCCTTTTGACATATTCCAGCATCTGTTGCAACCGACCTAGAATCTTGACTACAATCAATCACAGGAATAGATTTAATTATTGATCCCCTACATGTATCTATACAGCATTCATCCTCTTCAACTTTAATTGTAGAATTATTGCTATCAATAAAAGGTGCTGGGGGAACAGAAACTGCATCTTCAGTTGCGGTTTCAGAATTTTTGGAAGGTAGTTTTTTGTCAGAAAAAATAAAGTCTTTTTGAGCGTCAAATTCTTGGATGATTGATCCTGCTGCCACAAACCCCCCTGTGGTAGGGTCAAATTTTAGTCCTCCTTCCACTCCCTGAACAGAGTCGAGTACAGTTTGTATTTTCCTCAAAGAGCGATTCACCTTATTTATCTTGCGGGATGGCCACCTAGATATCCCATGTTGTCTGCATATCCTTTTCAGCGTAGTGGGGCAAACTAAAACAAAAGAAACAAGAAATTTAGAAGTTAAATTACAGATTCTTCTGCATAAATGCTATCCTGCATTCAAAGGATGATTTCAAAAGGAGTCCTAGAGTAGTTACTGAAGTTCATCAATGTCATTTCCTCACTAATTACTAACACCACTTGGCTTGATATTAGAATCATTCAACTCCAATTCCAATAACAATTGAACTTTATAAAAGAGGTAAATGATTGTATATGATATTGACGTTTTATTTTAAAAAGGAAAAAAAAAAGAGGCAAATATATGATTTTGTTTTCATAATCATCATCAACACGAGGACAGGTGAGATGAAGCTCACCACCGATGCTTTTGGCAGCATCCTTGAGACTTCCAGAAAAGTATTGCTGAAGGACGCTCAAGCTCACATTTTTCTCTGCTGTGCTCTTCTTCTTCTCCTGCTGTCTTCTCGATCCACTCATTATCTAGAAAATGAAAATCCTTGTTAGAACTCGATCAAAGACAATTTTCCTTCAGGTAAAAAAAAAAAAAAAAAAAAAAAGAGGAAGAAGCTAATATAACTATAAATTTCAAGGGTGAAAAATTGACTGTAGAATTCCTCAGCAAATGAATAATGGAAGTTTTTTCTTCATGCATATATAAGTATAAACATGCACTCTTTTAAAAGCAGGTTCTTTCAATTTCAAGAAGAGTAACACCAACCAAGCACAAGAGGCAGAAAATAGTGTTTAAGAAGTTACCTGTTCATGAGGACCATCTGATTCCATTCCATCACTTTTGGAACTAGATGCATCAAAAGGTATCCTGTCAGTTGAATTTAATTTGGCTTCAGATAATGTGGTCTGAGAGCTTCTTATTGAAACCGACATTGGTGGGAAGCATGGTCCTGTTCCCTTATGAAATTTGATGTTTGAACCTTCTCCTCCTACTAACTCCGCATCTGAAACTGTTCTCAAACTCTTACAGATTCTCTGCATGGTATTTGAGAGGTTGTTCAACAGGAGTTGCTGTTCAGAGCTCCCCTTTATATTGACAGGGAGGAAAAACTCTAATATGTAATCATCACCACCAGTGTAAGTGCTTCTTAGCCTGATTGCAACTGCAGCATTCAGGCCATACTTGCGTGCATGATGAACAAGTGGGTATTCAGTTATATCATAGGCCTTCACATCAGGGAAGAAAAAAGGGTGATTTGATTGAAGTGCTTTTCCAGCTATACCTTGTCCTTCCTCGATAAAGTGTTCTGAACATGCATGCACAAAACCTTGCATCTCTCTATCATTCACATAACAAGCTGAACCTTCAATACATAGCACAGATTTCCCAGTAGAACTTGAGTGACCATCTCTGACACGTACTTTTATCATTTCATCAACAGCTTCCTCCGCATAATTGCAAGGAATCCATGTTAGAGCCAGTGGCAAGCTATGTGCATAACATACAGCTCGTAAAACATCAGTTATTTCAGCCAAGGCAGTTCTTTGATTCCTTGAGAGGGTCTGAAAAATAAAAAATACCCTTAGCAATGCAGTTTCCATAGCTAAAACAATTTCATTTTGTGCTCTTTGTTTATTTTATTTCATTATAATATGAATGCTCTCTCTCTCCTTGTACAATTTTTGGTGGGAGGGTAAGAGAAAATTCAAAAAGTACTGATAAATACCTGAGAAAGAAGTTGAGGAGGCGCAGTGCTTCTTAAATTTACAGCCTGTGAACAATTGATCCAAGACAACTCATAATGCCATCCAATACGATGCATGCATAATTTCACATTAACATTGAATTCTGACCAATCTAAAAATAGCGGCGAATGCCAAAGCTTTAATAACATTTACTTAAATTTAAGATGTTGTGAACAAGAACTTCAGTAAAAACATAAAGGCTCCATTTGGAAAAGTCATGTAGAAAAAATAATTCAATTATATCAATAGGATTCAATTGAATTTTTGTACAATAATTATTCCAAAGTGGGTAGAAATCAATAATGAATTCAATTTAATTTATTCACTTAATTACCCTTGTTTGTTTGAAAACAACTAAAATATTAGAATTCTTGGAGATTAAAATATAAATTATTAGGGTATTTGTGTAATTTGACTACCAAGTTAAATCTAATTAAATTCAATTCTTGAAAAATCAAACTTAAAATGGCATAATGTCTATTTACTTCAAACTCGTTTCTTTTTACATTGAAGAATTGAATTCTATGAAATGCTTCCTTTGCAAAAATGAGAATTGGTACAATGGAAATCATTTGAAATGAATTCTTGTAAAATTTGGGTTTCCAAACAGGAGGAAAGAATAAAATAATCTAAAATCTCAAAATCTTCAGCATTGTTTTCACAACATTTAGAATAAAAATCCCATACAAGACAGCTATGCATAGAGTAATCATATGCTTAAGCAATTAAGGATATCCCTTTGTTGTATACAACTGCCCTGCATGTTAGCTTGGTGAAGATATTTAACATGTTCAAGAATAAATTCACCATATTTGGTTCTAACTGGTTATTGCTTCTTGTCAGCCACAGGTAAAAGCCCACTCTTTTTATTAAAGATAAAAATAAAAAATCTCAATTCCACTAACCCAGATAAAAATAAAAAATCTCAATTCCACTAACCCACACAAGGATATCATAGAAACTGGAACAAGATGAAACCATTTTGATAATAGGAAAAGCTTATTTATTTTGTCATCTATACTTGGGACCTCTTTGAAACCATTCCACAATCACAACTCTTCCGGAGCAACTATATTGTCCCCCTTTTTTTTTCCTCCCTTTACTTAGCAGGAGCTTACAGATTTTAGGATGAATAAGGGTTGCTAGGTAACTTGCATGATATAGAAAGGAGAAGAGAAAACAATTTGTCTTAAGTAAAATATATGGAGACGTGAAACTAACCTGAAGCGCAAGGCAAACATTTTCCATCTCTGCATCAAAATTAGGTTTCTCCTTAACTGTGACAAGTTCAAGTACAGCACAGCAGGACATCTCAGTAGGTTCAAAGATTGGCAAGGCGATAGAACCTTGGACTTTATGATGGAGTGCATGTTTTGCCCGCAAGTACTCAGCGTTACTATAATAAGCTACATTTGAAGTCCATTCTGGAACTTTAGAGATGAAAACACGACCAGGAAGCCCTAGGGGAAGGTCAGGCTTCACTTCTGCTGAGAAGGTATATGTCCTTGACACTTCACGATACCCTGCAAGAATTTGGTCAAGCAAGTAAGGTTGCTCAAAAGTGCTCATGATATATTGATCTCCACGCCTCATTGGGACCCAAACTTGTGCCAAAATGCCACCACCAGCAGATTCTTTCAACACAGATAATGCCCTTAGCATCTTTTCATCAAGTGACAACCCAACTGGTTTAGAAAGCACACAGTCGGCCAGATCCAATATGTTGCTTTGTCTCTGTGCTCCATCATTTTGTTTTGCACCTAAATCATCGGTGTCCATCGAATCTGATGGATAAACACATTGGGAACTCGCTTGCTGAAATGTCATTTTGTCTCCACAACCATAAGAAGTCCCAGCAGTATTTAATGCATCACTGCCAATAGGAAATGTTGAAGAATTCTGTTCTGATATATTTAATGCATCAAAAGATGCACAGGGTGTTGACTGGAAAGATGACAACGCAGAGGAGGCAATCATCTGGTCTGTTGTTGATGGGCTGTTGCACCATCCAGCATTCGTATCAAAATTCAAGAACTCCGAAAAACTGTTGAATATATCCTCCGAAATCGAATTCCTTGTCCCCCCATCCGATGGAGACATACAATCCATCTGTGCTCTTGGTGAAGCCCAATAACTGATCCCTTTTCCATTTGATGAGAAAGGGTGTTCCATTTTAGTTTCTCTAACCAAACACTCACCCAATTTTTTTTATTAAAAAAAAAACCGTTAGAGAACCATCCAAAGAAACTCTTCCCTATTGTCTTCTCTCATTTGTATATGAATACCCTCTAATACCATCCTCAAATCCATCAAAATTTCACACTTTCTGTAGAACCCAAACTTCCCCTCAACAACCACCAGCACCAACACACTCTACAGAGCAAAATCTCTCTCTCCAATCCTATATATAGCATACAAAAAAAAATAAACTATCAATAACTAATCACCACCAAAATTTCTTTCACAGTCTAATTACAACATACTTCCCTATAAATAGCGATAGGAATCTCTAAAAATACTGACCTCAAAGAAATATGACGCCCAAAAATATTGCAGTCTCCAAAGCTGGCGCAATTCACTGTAACATAAGTCCACAAGTTTCAATCAACACAATAACTAGTAAAACTCATCTCCTATTTGTCTTCTTATACACAAAACTCACCATATCTATACGTATTTTATCAGAACAAAATTAAAAAAATCAAATTAACTATCCAAATTCAGATAATATGAACCAAAAAATTGGAACAGAGACCAAATACAGAAATCCCCAAAATGACAACCCTAACCCTAAGGAAAAAAAAATTAAACGGAGAAACAAACACCGACCTAAAAATCTCAAACTCCTCGAAACTCTGCTAGTACTATGTGTACAAGAAGCCAAAGAAATGTAGAGAGAGAAGGGCTTGTGAAAGTTACTTTTAAGGGTAAAGTTCACTGCTTTATGAAATTTGGGCAAACAGATTTGAAGTGCAGAGAGAGTCGGCTTTCTAAAATTGGAAACCTTTTTTCATTTTATTTATTTAAGTGAGAAATTAATTTGTTTTAATTAATAGTTTTATTTATTTATTGTTATTGTTGTTGTTTTAGATCCACAAACATTGGGTTCGGTTTTAGGAGCAATTAGCAATGGAAGTATTGGATAATTTAGTAAATACACTTAAATTTTTTTAATTTTGAAAAAATCCAATTCCTTATTATATAATATACAGTCAAATATAAATTCTTTTTTCTTAAAGAAACCATCATATTTCTTTATATATATATATATATAATCAGTCACTTAATAATTGTAAATTATGAATCTAAATAAATTAAAGTTGATGTAAAAATATAAATTAATTAAATAATTATGTAATTAATTGGATTAATAAAAGTAATGGTTTTAAGTAAAATAATTTTGATGATTATTGGGGCTATAAATATTTAATTTGTTATTAATAAAATAATTGATTAGACTGAAATATCATTTAGTATAATTGATATTTCAGTGACAAATGAAAAAAAGATATGAAATAAATTAATGTTTATAAGAAAATTTAATTATATTTGAATGGATAAAAATCACATTATTTAATAAATAAAGTAAACTTAATTCTCTATTTATGCTTTTTTTTTTTATCATTAGTATTTGAATTTTTTTGGTATTTTTTAATATTTTATTTATATGTATGAATTTTGTAATCATAATATATTGAATTAAAATTTCAAAAAATTAATAAGTTTTACAAGCTAATTATAATTTTTTTTCTTTTAAAAATTCATTTGCATTTTAATATCACTATTTATTATTATTTTAATATTAAAGAGATTTAGTTATTATCAACTAAAATATTGATAAGAAATTAATGTCTCTATGTGCTTTTTTTTTTAAGTCTAATATATATATATATCTTAAATTATTATTATTTAGTTGTTGGATAAATTATTAATTAGATAAAAAAAAAAAGGCATTTCATTAAAGTTAAGAAATTTATATTAAGAAAATACCTTTTCAATTTTCATTACTTGACTTTGAATTTAACTTCAGTCAAATTATATGAATAATATTATACCTACTCCCTTTTGATAATGCTTTCAAATGTTGAAAAAAAAAGTATATTTCAATAAATATTTTTTACCCTAAAATTTATGTAATTATATAGAGATAAGAATTTTATTTTTTTATATATAAAAAATATGAAATTTATTCTTTAGATTTTTTACATTTCACTATTATTCTCAACTATTTAGTCAAATAACTTTTTAGTTTTTCTTTGAAATGATATTTGCATTTGTGTAATCAGGGGATTAGTAGGAGCTTGATCCCCTAACTCACATGAAAATATTTATATTATTTTTATATAATTAGTTTAATTTTTAATTAGTCCATTAAAATTTCTAATTATTTCCTTTAAAATTAAATTTTTATAAATAATTTTAAATATTAAAATTATTTAATTAATTATCATCCTATAAATATGAAAAATCAATAATAATTTATTTAAATGAAAATGTACTTTTATGAAAAAAAAAATTAGTTATTGTTATTTGAAATAAAAAAAATTAAAAAAATTTTTTAAAAAATAACCTATTATTTTTTTTCTCTTATTAATTTTAATCTTTAAATAAAATTTTCTGACTCTGCCTTTAATTATTTGAGACTAATAATTAATTTTTCCTACTATTGATGGAGAAAAAAGTCATGGTATAGCAGCAAAAACTTCAAAATTTTGAGTTGACAATTGTAATTATTTATAAAAACATTTGTTCATTAGCCCTCTAGTCTTTACACCATTTTTTACATTTAGAAGACTTATTAAGTAGGGGACTTGATTTTTAAGATCTCAACATTTTCATATTATTTCAGCCAATAGACTATTTTGTCAACCTAATTCATTCATTTCCATTTTGAAAGCACCATTTTAACTTGTTTTTTCTTTATAGATCTAATAGTTATAGGTTTAATTTCCACTACATTAATAGATATACAAGATTTTAATTGAAAAAAAAAAAAATCTTACAGCTCATATTTTTAATTTTCTTTTTTTAAAAGAGAGTCTTTTTCTTTAAATAATTTAATTTTCTCTCTCATCGTTATTATGATTTTTTTTTAATTTTTAAAACAACCCATTTTTTGAGAATATTATAAATTTTCATTAATATATTTAAAATGATATGTTTTTATCTAAAAATCAAAATATAATAACATATATCAAGAAAAATCATATTAATAAAATAACTTGAATTTATTTGAATTTCGATGGGAAACATATTTTATTTGGTGGCTATTAAGTTGTAAATCAACAACAAATCTAATTATTTAAATATCAATATAAATCAAAAATTAAGAAAATAAATTCAAAGATTTTAAATAGTAAAAAAAAAATTATAAAAAAATAAGATGTTAATTACAATAAAATAATAAAAAAATTTCAAAAAGGAAACTAAAAACAATATCAACAATAACAAATTTATGTAAAAAAATGCAAATTAACATATTTAGAGAAATATTAATTTAATGAAAAGAAAATTTAAGTAAAAAGAAAAAAAATACCATAGATTAATATTAAAGGTTGGTGGAGATTAAAAAATATTTAGGAAAAAACAAGAAATCAAAAAAGAAAGAGAGGAGATATTTTTCTAAACAATCTAAATGCCAACAAAAATTGAGAAAAGTGTTTCTTTTTTTTAAATATTGATTACAAAACAGAACCTAAGTGAAAATAGCAACTCCAAAATATAGTTAAAAAAAAAAACATTAATAAAAAGAGATTTACAGTGTTAATGTTTGGCAATTTAATTATCAAATTGAAATTTTATGAAATAAATTTTGTGAAAATAATTTTTTTATAAGTTAGTAATTAGTGTTTGAAAATTTTTATTTTAGACACTAACAAATAAGTTTGAGAGTCAAAAATTATTTTATTATTTATTATTAAATACTTAAATAATATTTTTTTATGAAAAATAATATTTTTAAATTATTAATGAGTTTTGAATTCTCTATCCAAACAATGAGAATGACATTATTCCACAAGCACAAATTCTATTGCAAAAGCTGTGGTGATGCAAGCTTTTCTCTTTATATATAAAGTGTTCTACTGAGGGCAATACAGTCATTAAGCATCAATAAATAAAAAATAGAATTAATTATAATTTTTCCATATAGAATGACCTAATATATTAAATTTCTCCTGAATTTTTAAAAATACACTAACTCCTCCTGACGAATGTCATAATATACTATTAGGCCCTTCTATCTAATTTTACCGTTAGACAACCTTACAAGAGTAGTAAAAAAATAAAAATACTCTTACCTTTTAATTTTAATTAATTAAATTCTATTTTTACTTTAATTTTTTTTAAAATTAAAAAATATATTTTCATACTTTTGACAAATTTAAAAATAAAAATATTTTTTAAAAATATTTTTATTTTATTTTTTAAAAAATAACAAATAAAAAATAAAAATATTTTTTACTTTTTATTTTTAAATTTTTCAAAAATATGAAAATAAATTTTTATTTGTATTAAAAAAATTTAAAAAGGAATATTTTAATTAATAATTTAATTTCTTCTTAAATTATTTTTTAAAATAAAAATAAAAAATAAAAAATAAAAAATATTTTTATTTATTTTTTATTTTAAAATTTATTAAAAATATGAAAATAAATTTTTTAACGTTAAAAAAAATTAAAACAAAAATAGAATATAATTAATTAAAAATAAATGATAAGGATATTTTAGTCTTTTTATTATTCTTATAAGGTTGACTAAGGATTGATTAATGATAAAATTGGACGAAAGAGTTTAGTAGTATATTTTGATATTTATTAAGGGATAATTAATATATTTTTAAAAAATTAAGAAGAATTTAATATTATAGTTTATTTTTTTTGAAAAAAATTATGAATGATATTAAAAAAATATAAAATATAAAGGCTAGTAGTAATGGTAGGCAAGTGACTGCCACGTGTAATAAAGTCTAAGAAAACCAAAAAGACTGGATCTTTGGAAAGTTATAGAATCCAAAAAGGGGTTAGATTCGAAAGTGATTCCTCAAGCTTAACATTTTTATATTAATTTAATATTATTACGTATCTTAAGTAAAAAATTATAATTTATATATTTTTTTATTATAATATTTTTACTCTGTAACAACAGCTAAATCATAGCTGTCATGTTTGGAAGTGCTGCTGACTGCTGAGTTTGTTAATAATTTAATTTGGGGAGGCGTACTGTACTAAAACATGTTTGTACACGTCAGCAATTAGACAGGGCATAGAATTAAAACTTATGACAGTGCGAGCTGGGATTTTTAGGGACACGTGGCTCAAAAAATTTGCTGCGAAGCAAAAATATATATATATTTATAAGGAAAATATCGTAGAATGATGTAACTACACATTGATTTTTTTTTCACTTATTTGATGAATCAATTGTGAATTTGTGCGCCATTAAATTTCTTACACTAACTTTGAGTTCAATAATATAATAATAATTTTCCTAATTTTTTTAAAAGTTTAATAATATATATCCTATGTTTGCTTAAAATATTCTCCTGATTTAATTTAGTGTAATTAAAAAATAAAATATTATATGTGCAAAAGATCTTCAATATGTAAATGGATCTCTTCAATATGGGCATGAATCTAGTATGATATTTTGGACATGTAATGTTATATATATAGGTTGTGTAAAGCTATTTGAGAAAGGAATATATTTATCCCATATTAAAAGTTTATAAAATTTTTAAGTGGTATATAAAGAATAAATGAGTTTAATAAATCAAATTGAAGATGGTATATAAAGAATAAATGAGTTTAATAAATCAAATTGAAAATGGAGGAAATTATTAGAGAGAAATTAAAATTTAGCCTTTAATAATTAATCTAATGATATTATCATTTTATTAATTACGAAATATTTATTTAATTAATTATAAATATTTTGGATAAGAATCAGACAAAGGAAACCTGTATCAGATAATTATTATTCAAACATTGTAACTGACAATTATTATTCAAACATTGTAACTGTTTGAATGGAGACAAAGCAAAATGTTTTAAGCAGTTATTGATTTGAATTCAAACATTGTGTGTGTTTGAAAATGTGTCTTAAAGTCTATAAAAGTAGACTTTTACAGGCCAAGAAATAATAACTTCTTCTTTTTTGTTTTCCTTTCTCTTTCTTATACAATTCACTAAAGAAAATCTCCAAGTTTGCTGCTTGTAGATTTCAAATTTTGCTTTGTTGTATCCTGAGAGTGTACTACCATTAAAATCATGCAGCAACTTAGATAATGGAGGTATTAACACTTAAAAGACAGTGTTCCTAACACGTCTCAAAGCTTCCTAATTGGTTATTTTCCTAACATGTAATATGAATAAACAACCATCAAGAGTTAAATATGAGACTTGACTAGATAATTTTAATGTCTAAATTAATTGACTTAATATTTAAAAAAATTCAAAGAAAAAGATGATGAATTTCTACCTTTAGAAAAAAAAAAAAAAAATTAGTATGTGAAAGATGTGAGAAGTTTTAAACTAAATATATTCTTGATAATTAAAAATATTAGATATTATATCCTAAATTTCGAGCTGCCTGGCATTTTTTATCTATTGCTGTAGTGATTATGAGACAGGTTAGAGGGATTAGGATATGCTAAGGAGCATAATCCCTAGAGTGCCTCACACTTCAGAGAGCCTTGTGGCTTTGTCTCCAGTGAGAGTTTAGTGAATCGTCCTCTTGGAATCAAGGACCTCTTTTGTAATGCAAATCGAGGTACCTTTTCTCTATGTCAATTTTCTCACTAAGCTAATAAGCCTTCATGGTCTTTTTTCTCATCAAACCCAATGGAGTCTTCATATTTATTTTTCATTAATATGATTTAATGCTTTTTTAAAAAGAAATTTATATATAAATGAGATGTAGTTCAAGTGGTAACATATATTTGTACCTTATGATAATATTTTATGATTGATCTGTGAAAAATATACATTTTGAGAGAAACAGCCACGAATCCCTTATCAACCGTAAAACGGAATGGAAATACATGTGTTTAAAAAAAATTATATTTTATCTTAAAATATTTAAGTTATTGTAAGTTTTTTTTTTCACTAGATAAATAAGTATTAAATTCACAAATATCAAATAAATTCTTGAACCTATAAAATCTTTAATTTAATGGTTATATGCAATAATTGTTCATAGATATCAATTATAAATTTAATATCCGAATAATAATATTCACATATAACTATTAAATTATGAATTTTTTTTTTGGGGTTCATAGATTTATTTGGTTTTCTATAAAATTTGTTGAAAAGTTTGTATCAATGAAATTTGAGATTTAAGATTTTTTTTAATTTTTTAAAATTTATTTTCCTTTTTCCCCTTCAAATATTTTTAATTTTAAAGTTAATTAAATTAATATTTTAATTCAAAAGTGAATCTCACAGTGTATATTAACTGTCCAAAGATTTCATGAAAAGAAGAAATACTTCATTGCTTTACTCAACCTCAGGTACAATGTATTTATACAGTCAATAGTACTCGATGACTTGGCAACTAACAAACTAACTAAACTTAACAAAAAAGCTAAACAAACTAACTTATTATAAACTAAATACTAACTAATTTAACCTATAATTATAATTAAAAGCATAGAAAATGTATAGTACACAGGAATGAGCTATGTTGTACTGGGCTTAATACCCCCCTCAAGCTAGAGTGTAAATGTCAATTACACTCACCTTGCTTAGAAAATTTTGAAATGAAACAGAATGGTGAGCTTTGGTGAAGAAATCAACTAATTAGTGATGTGTTGTAACTGGCATAAGCTTTAAGAAACTAGGTGCAATCCTCTCTCGAACAACATGATAATATATATCGATGTGCTTCGTTCGTTCATGGAACACTGAGTTGTGTGCAATATGAATGACAAAGAGATTATCACAGAAGAGAAGAGCAAGTTTAGGGTGAGGAATCTTCAAGTTTGTAAGTAAGAATAAGAACCACTACAATTCATAAGTGACAATAGCTAAAGCCCTATATTCTACCTTTGAAGAAGATCTAGCCACAATACTTTTTTTTTAGATTTTCAGGATACTAAAGAAGTGATAAGAAAGACACAGTTGCTCGTGACTGACTTTCTTGTTAAGGGACAAGTACCCCAATTTGAATCAACAAATGCTTAGAGGTGAAGAGAGGATTTGTTGGAAAAGAAAAGACCTTAACCAGGAGCAGCTTCAATGTATCGAAAGATCCTATGTGCAACAACCAAATGAGCTTGTGTAGGCTTGTCAAGAAATTGAGACAGCTGCTGGATAGAGTAACTTAGGTTTGGCCTTGTATTAATAAGATAAACTAGTTTTCCAATAAGAACTCTAAATGCAGTAATATCAGGAAGTAAAACAGTAGGAACATAAATGTCTTTGGTTGTAGGTAACATTGGTGTTTTGGAAGGCTTATTACCAAGAAAACCTGTTTCATTGAGGAGTTCCAAAGCATATTTTCATTGGCAAATAGTAATGCCATCTGAATTCCTAGCCACTTTAAAACCTAAGAAGTACTTGAGGACACCAAGATCTTTAATTTTGAAAGTAGCATCAAGATATTGTTTAATATGTTGAATGTCACTTAAAGTAGAGCTTGCAAGGATCACATCATCAACATGTATCAATAAAGTAAGAAAAGAATGAGTTGTATGCTTGATGAATAATGAAGGGTTAGAAAGTGCCTGAGTGAATTGTTGATCCAATAAGGCTTATAATAACTTGAAGTACCACTGCCTACTAGGCTGTTTCAGGCCATAGAGGGATTTTAAAAGGTGACAGAACTAATTTGGCTTAGAAGAAGATAATCCTGGAGGAAGCTGCATATAGACTTCTTCATGGAGATCACCATGAAGAAAAACATTATTTAGGTCAAGTTGCTCCAAATACCAGTTATTAGTCACTGAAATGCTAAAAAGACCTCTAATAGTGCTCATTTTTGCAACAGGAGAAAATGTATCCATGTAATCTACCCCTTCCTGCTGTGTATAGCCTTTGGCCACAAGCCTGACCTTATACCTCTCAATGGTGCCATCAACATGGTATTTCACTCTATAGACCCATTTGTATCTAATGTAATGTTTACTAGGAGGCAATGATGTTAATTCCCATGTGTTGTTGGCTACCAAGGCTTGTAACTCAGATTGCATAACAGCCTGCCATTTTGGGTCTTTAATAGCTTATGTGTAGGCCTTAGGTTTAGGAATCACAATAATATTAACAGAGAAGGCTAGGTGAGTAGGAGTAAGTTTGTTATAAGAAAGAACTTGGTTAAGGGAATAAGGTGTACTTGGGATCTTTTCTGCAGCATTGGTGATGAGTGAGACTAGCTTATACAATATAATGGCCAAATTACAGTGATAGTCCTTTAAGTCGGTGGGAGGATGATGAACTCTGTTCGGGCTTTTCGCAAGTGCACGAATCGCTTTAGCAAGTAATAGAGTGAGTAGAGTATCGTCCCACAGAGAGGCGTTGTCAATTACTGAATTTTATATTATCTTTATTAATTGGAAAGAAATTAATTTGGTTTAGATGAATTGTTAAAGCAAAATTTAATTAAATAAGAAATCTCAACTTGAGTATTTAAGATATTAAAGGGAAACGATCTAGAATTTAGATTCCGTTAATTGAATTTACCCGGTTGATTGACTCAATAATGATTTCAAAACTAAAGTGTTTGATGGATTGATTACTCTCAATTATGAATTAGTCTCTCTCGAGTAAAAATTCAAACATTAACATTAATGCAAGTGTCTACTCTCGTGATCACCGAATCAATATTAATTCATTAAGATCCTTAGTAATTTCATAAAATCCACTAAAGTGTACCCTAATCTCTTAGTGATACATGCCTTAACTTATTAATTCCATGAACAAATAACTATCGCAGCTCTCGCTTGTAAATAGCTACATTAGATAGTGATTATAATGGCCAATTATAAAACACTTATCAATCAAAATCAACAAATCAAACTATATATTAAGAACAATTAAAATCATAAATCATTGTCATCAACCTTTATTATTCAATTAACTTCATCTAAATCCTAGAAAAAGGATTTAGTTCAACATGATTAAATAAAGAAAAGATGAACTAATCAATAAA
>CANXYC010819944.1:0-10711 GCA_948193065.1 Aleurites moluccanus
GACCATCAACATATAATATAAATTCAGTCAAGATACAATTTAGTTTCATATGAACTTGGTCCAAGAAAGATGACCAAGTCATTTACAATATATATATGGTAATCACATGTAACAAATTGTCATTTGTTTGAGAATATCACGGAAATTTCAATTAACAGGTCAGTAATACAATGTCATATAATATAGGAATCATATATGTGAACTTTAAGAAGGCTTTTACAATTCATTTCAAAGAAGCAATATGCATATGCAATGTTCATACTTATCTCAAAGTAATTTATCCTCAGTTACTTGCACAGTCAATAAATTAACTTTAATTCCTTGAGTTTTCTTTTCCTATGACATTTCCCCAAATGCTCAAAATTAGGGTTTCCTCAATCAACAATATATAATATGATTCTCTATAATTTTAATCATCTTATAGCCTCTATTATTGTCTCCTAACATCAATTTAATTCATCTCTTAAAGAAAATTTGAAGTTTAAGAACCTACTTACTATTCATGTCACTATTGATCAAATTTTATAAATTCTGGTATCTTGAATATTAGTCAAAATTAATAGTCTTAAATACTTATAATAGAATCTATATACTCATATAGATCTATTCTATCAATCAAAATTCTTAATCTAAAGAGAAAATGAAGTTTGGAGAAAATTACCTTATTTTCCCAAAACTGAGTTCTTGAAAAAAAAAATCTGACTTGAAAATGATGATCACAACCTTAAATACGCTAACTTAATGATTCAATGCATTAATTTCGAGTATTAATGCATTAAAAATAATTGGGACAGATTTGAGAAATATAGGAGATGAAATGAGAACGAACGAAGAAAAGAGAAGAAAAAGATATCGTGAAATTAGCTATTGCTTCTCCTTTTAAAATTGGCTACTGCCTCTTAGTTTTCCATTTCGCCAAACTCACTTCGCATATGCCACTTCGCATATGCCACTTCGCATATCCCACTTTTCCAATATCCATTTTGGCGAGCTGGAATCCTACCTCGCCAGCCATCTCGCCACTTCACATTAAAATGGCTTGCGAGCGAGATAAAGAAGTCCAAATGTCTTGATTCTTTTTCCCAGTTAACTTAGACACACGGGGCCATAATTCCATGCTTACCTCTTCAGTTCGATCAGTCTCTAACCATATTTCAGAAAAATAACAAACATGCTCAAATTTTCACATTCTTAGAATACACATTAAACTTACTGCAGGAATTAAAGAATTACACAAGTTTTGATTGAGGAAGCATATCTCCTCACACACACAAAATTTTATATAACAATTCTACAGATTTATAGAATATATTTATAAATCAACTATTCTTATAATTTACTCTTTTAAAGCCACAAAAATGACTCACCAAAATCTTTCCTGCACACAAAAATTCTGAAATTCTCCAAAACATTAATCTATCCACAACATCTCAATAAAAAAAAAAAAAAAAATATAATCAAATATTTACTAACGGGTATTACAAATTATTTGCCAAATCATGCTATAAAACTCTTAAATATAATTTAAAATGATAACTTTATAATCATTACCTTAAATTAAACTTTTGGATTGCCCTCTTCTTTTTGCTCCTCCAAATGATTTAACACCAAATTCTATCTATTTTCTTCATAAAACTTCTTCCTTCTTCAATTTCCTATCTATTTTTAGTTGATTTCTTTGAAAAGGTTAAGATAAAATTTTTTGGTTGTTTTTCTTCCATTTGCTTCAGCCAACCCCCTTCCTAATAGCTATTTCCATCTTCTTTTTATATACACCAAAAGCCAACAAAAAAAAAAAAATGAAGACAAAAGAAAGAATTTTCTAGAATTTTTGATGAATTGTCATTTTTTCATTAATTGATAAATTAATTAATTATTTTCTATCACAAATATTGTCTTCCCACCACCATGGCCAGCCACCTAGCTCCCTTTCTAGAAAGAGTGGGTCCCACAACTTTGTTTAATTACACTTTGGGCCAAAATTTTTCTTATTTGTATTTTTAACCCTAAAACTTTCTGTAATTTATTCTGTCTATTCTGTTTAGATTCAACCTCAAGTGAGAGAGTAAAATACCTTATTTTAAGTTATTATATCATTTGAAAATAGTTCTGGATCATTTCTAGATCCCAGACAGTGAATTTCCAAAATGACCCTCAAAGTTGCCATAAATTATGATTTTGCCATTACCCTTATTTTCAGTATTCCAAAATATTTTTCAACTCTTTCTTTTCACCATAATTTCACATAAAATTAACTGATTTAATCCCCCAGGTTTGGGTAAAAAATTCTTAAATTAGTCAGACTGCTATTTTTCGGACAGTGTAATTAACACTGGTATTTTTTGGGATAATACCTTAAAAGTGGCCTGATTGAGGCTCAAAAATTCTTAAATATTACCCTCTATCATTCTATGTATATTTTCATAATCGATTGAGCCTATTCATACTTTAATTAATATTATATCTGTTATTATAGTCCGTTATATCTATACTTTCTTCTATATTTCCTCACTATCTATTGTTCTGTCTACTGGGGTATTACAGGTTTTGTCTTGATCCCAGCTTTCTTTTGATACCCAATTTTCCACCTTAAGTTCGCCGAAAAAGTAGATCAAAAAATAGAACTACCGGACCTTCTATTGCGGATTCCGACCAATTTTGGTGACTCTAATTTTGTTGAACTCCTCTCTTCATAAACTTTCCAATGGCACCAATTTTGCCCCAATCAGATATCGAAGCCGGAACTAGAAAATTTGGACACACGTAGATTTTCGACAAATTTTGAGTACGTAGGATTAAATTAATTCTAAAATTATTTATTAATAATTTATTGGAGATTAAGATAATTGAATTAATTGAGTATTGCTATTAGGAAGTAGTAGCGGAATAAATTATCGAAATTATTTTTAGGATGATGGAGATAATTAAATTTACGATTAAATAAATTAATTGGTGAAGTGGTAGCTTATCACGTCCCACTTTTGGAACGCAACGAAGGGTACGGGTACACTTAAGGTTACCGGATACCTATAGAACCCGCTAATAATCCAATTATTAATTATTCATTCTTAACTCATTCTTTAATGTTTAAATTCCATTTATTACTTATTAAATTTATATAAATTTTCGACAGAGTCTCCTTTGTAATTTTAATGCTATTCCAGATCTAAAATCGGATCTTTCAAAAATTACACAGCTTGCACAAAAAAATTATTTTACACTCTCAATAATTTGCCATCCTTATACCTTCAACTTTATAATTCAATAAATATTCATGGCACTTCTAAATACATATAAATTTTTCTTACATTATAACTTTATTATTTTAATATCATTATCTTTATCATTAATTTTATCATTATTAGTATTTAAGTATTTCCCATACTACTATTAATATCCTTCACATAGGTTATCATTAATAAATATTCATATAATATTTTTACATCATTAATCTATCTATATATAGTACCATGGAGCTCTAGAGATTTTATACATATGACTTTTTAATAATTAACCACTACCTTGAAGCACTTGATCTTCCAAGTCGAAAAAGGAATGACTTGGATATAGTCATCTCAATTTTACACTTGTAAAATGATAAACAACTATAGAATGAGTATAATTATACTCAGTGAGTATGTATACATCATTAAACATGACATACATGTATATGATAATAAAGTATATCAATGGAGGTTAAGTATCAATGAATACAATGAATAGATATAAATATTTCAAATTTACATGTCAAAGGTTAATTAATTGCACACCAAATACCATTGAGAGTTTGGAACAGGCAACAATAATATCAATGATAAACAATAATAGATAAAGGAATCAATATCAATGGTAACCAAAAAGAATTAAGGTTAACCTAGGAATCACATTTTTATTCACAGGTAGAAAAGATAGATATTGGGCCATGAACACATATCATTAGCATGTAAATTATGTAAGGCGGGCCAGATCTCACGGTTAGGATAAGTCATTTCTTAGCTAGGGTAAACACTATATAGAAGTCATTATACACAATACCGACGATATTTACCCGCTACCCCATCGGTGATAAAGCTCTGTAAAATCCACATATAAATAGGCCAATGGAAATCAATAATAGTAACAAGCATTCTTTGGAAATATTACGGTACAATTGCATTTGATCGGTACACATGGGCTTACTTGTCAATCAGTGTCAATGCATTTCATTAATCATGTATTGGTTTCTTTATTTGATACAAAGGTAGCTAATTAGCAATAACATCACGGTATATAGTTAAATATTTGGTGTGCATACTTTTGGAAACATTTTGGTACATGGTCAATCAAGCACAATAGGCATTTTAATATCAATAATAATCAATAGATATGGGTAATTTCAATCTTAAGAATGATCAAAGGATGATCAACAATATCTAAGTGGCATTAATCAAGAATTAAACATATTCATTAGGTCAACAAATCAAGACATGGATATGCATAGTGATGTATACATTACTCACCTCACTGAGCACTTTCCACTGTTATACTTTCCACTCATTTCTTCCTTAATCCAATGCTTATGTCATTTATTCACTCTTGATTCACATATTTAATTAATTCTAATTTAGATACTATTTAACATAAAATTAAATTAATTACAATCATATTAAAGAAATTCCTTAAATTCCCCTATTTTTAGAATTTACCTATATGAAATTCTTATGAATAGCCTGTATTATTTTACCCATATCTCTCGCTACAATTATTCCATTGATTCAATTCTTATTCCTACTTAAATTAGACATATTAGGTTTTAACATATCCAAAATTCACTTTATTTCTATTATTACACAATTTATGATGTTAATTTAAATTTAGCCTCATAACTAGCCCTGCTGCCCTGCAACCCTAATCTGGTAGTTTCTACTGTTTAGCTTATAACTCAATCTATACTTATCCAATAACTTTGATTCTTTTTCCTATTTACTTTAGACATATGAGATTATAATATATTCAAATTTTAGATTATTTGGTTCACTGTACAATTATTAGCCAATTTTCAAATTTCAACTACTGTCCTGAAACCCTTATCCGAATATACTATGTTCCTCTATCTATAACTCAATCCGCGCTTAATAAATTGCAAAATAATTTTAAACACATATAACATTTATCATGTTTTACACTTTTCTTAATTCAGAATCTAAGGTCCTTATATCAATAGAATTTTGTAACTTATATTTTATTTATCAGTCAATCCAGACAGATTTCACTTATAGATAAATATCTCTTAAACCACAAATCCAATTAAAATTTTTTTACAGGACTATAGATAATACATAAATAAACACTTTTTATGTTGAACACTTCTTCTAATTCTATCTCTATCATTATAAAAAATTAAAACACAGTAGCAAAATTCTAAAAAATCTAATTCAGGATAGTCATGGTTTTTATTCAAGTACTCTCTTCTCACTTCTAATTTCATCAATTCCTTTTGTAAATATCAAATTAACATATTTATATACAACTTCCATGTTTTTACCAACCTTAAATTTAGTAATTAAAATTTCGAAATACTAACTATAATTTACTGCCTTAAAACAGTTTCAGAATTCCCTTTAAATCTTAGTCCACTCTTTACCCTTTTAGCTCAATTTACATAATTATGTATCAAATCAAACCATAGAACTCTTAAATACAATTAAAAAGGATAAGTTTAGAATCATTACCTTGCACTTGGATGATTCTTTTTCTTTTTCGAAACAGTTTGACATAATTTTCATCAACTTCCATTCTTCACTCTTCTTTCTCTCATCAATTTCTTATTTATTTTTGGTTGATTTCTTTGGAAGGATTGGAACAAATTTTTGGTTGTTTTGTCTGAAGTGGTATGGTAAAAAACTCTTGAATATGACAGCTACCTCTTCTCTTTTATACACCAAAGTCAAAGAAATAGGAATTGTGTAGAAAATTCTAGGTCTTATACACTTGTACATTTTCTATCCAATTAACATAAAAATTTTTATTCAAAATTTCTTCCTTCCACACACTTGGCCAGCCACTATTGGAGGTATTCTCCAGAATTTTTTATGCCAAAAATAATATTTTATTGTGAGTCCCACAACTTTGCTTAATTGCACTTTTATCTGAAATTTTCCTTAATTGCATTTTGACCCTGAAACTTCCTGTAATTTGTTTTGTCTATTATGTTTAGATTCAATCTCAAGTGTGGGGAGTAAAATACCTTATTTTAGATTGTTCTATTATTTAAAAATACTCTGAGTCTGATTCTGTATCCTAGACAATCCGTTTTAAAAAATGCCCTTAATATTGCCTTTAATTACATTTCTTGCCACTTTATTAATTTTCAGTATTCTAAAATATTTTTCAACTCTTTCTTTTCACCAAAATTTCACATAAATATAGATGACTCTTTACCCCCTTGTCTGAGTCAGAAATTCCTAAATTAATCGGATTGTTATTTCTCCGAGCGGTATAATTAACACCGGTATTTTTCAGGACAGTGTCACAAAAGTGACTCGGTTGAGGTTCAAAATTTTTTTAAGTGTTATACTCTATCATTCTCTGTATATTTCAGTAATTAATTGAGCCTGTTCATGCTTAAGTCAATATCATATCCGTCACTATAATCCAATATATTAATATTATCTACTGTACTATCTCACTATCTACTGTTATGTCTGCTAGGGTATTATAGCTATAAATTAAATTAAGCAATGGTAAATGGGTTATTCGTGATTATTGTTATTTCTGGTGCATCGATATTGATGGATTCAATATTGAAATTGAGTTGGAATGTTTATTTAATAACTATAAGCAATTAATTATTTATTTGGATCAAATGATTGAGGCATGCAAAGTTAATTATAAATATTTATTACTGAGTTGGAGACCCAGGAGGGGTCAATTGATTGATAGTGTTGGATTTGGATCGATGGGATGATTATTAGAAGTGTTGTTATTTTTGTTTCAGGAGGTTATGTCCTATTTTAGGGGAGGTTTTGCTAAAATTTTGGCAAATTCTCAAATTTCATTCTTTATATTTCTAAGTCAGTATTTGAGTATTATTCTAATAAATCTCGTATATGATACATATATTTTAGATGTCTTCCATTGCTGTTGTTAGGAGGCGCTCCAAGGGAGAGCCAGCCAATTTGATGGTCATCAAGTTTGTGAGTTGATATATTTTAATTTAACTATGCATCTTTGCATGACATATAAGCATTGAGTGAATACGAATATATATATGTATATAAGCTATCACTATTGCATTAGATTTAGAATCATGATATATATTTATGCCATATTAAATGATGATGATGTTATGTATGTATGTGGTTGCGATGAAAAATAGAATGATGTGGAATCCAGCTGTACTAACACAGAAAATATTAATGATAGATCATGATATGATATGATGATGCTGTTATTACAGGGATTGTCTGGTTAGAGAATGGTCTCACCGTGGCTATTGGACATGGATAAGAGAATATAGGATGCCTAATTAGAGTTGGAGTCACCGTGGCCCTATAATTGGATTTTTAAGAGAGCCAAGGGAGGGGGGTCGACTCCCCATTTATGATAAACAAAAACATATACATATAGGGTTGGGTTGGATTCCACAGATATTTTTCATCATAGATGTTATGTATGTTTATGGATGAAAATGTGTAATGTGACACTTCATGTAGAGTAATAAATGACATGCATGTTAAATTAATATGTATCAACTCATTGAGTTGAACGCTCACCCCTGTTCATATATTTTTTTTCAAGGTTTCGAGTTGAGCTTTAAAAGATTAAGTTTTTAAGTTGAGTATTTCCTGCCTTTTATTCCTCAGGCAGAAGAGTTATTTTATTTTGTTATACAATTATTTTATATTCATTGTATTAAATTCTTTAGAACTCCGCATTGTTATATTAAGTGTTAGATTTATGTCATAGTTCAGTTGTTGTTTGTTAAATAGAAATCTGATGTTGAGGATATTATATGGATGATGATAGCTCTACGTGATAGAAATTTGATATTTTGCTCAGGTTCTGCATGATAGGTGGGTCTTTAGCCCTTGCTTTGTGACAGTTACAACTGTCATATTGCAGTTTTATTATTAAATAGTAAGTCAGGCTTACTACGGGTTCCATAAGCCTTATGTTTTTTCGTTCCCTAGTGCCTGTCACGTACCCAATAGGGTCGGGTTCTAACAAAGGTGATATTAGAGCAAAGGTCCCGCAACCTTCAGTATGTTTAAAGTTGAAAATTCTAGATGGTCTAAGTTCTTGTAACATGCGGAATATAGGATTCCTTTTCGTCTTGTTGAGTCTCGTTTGCCTCTAATCCAGCGTTCTCCTTATGTTGATTTATTACTATTGTTAGTATGATTATGTGTAAATATTATATGTTTTGTTGGTATAACGAGCTCAAAGACTCTTTTCAGATTGAGGACAGATGAAGTTGATGGTATCTTTTCAGTAATAATGATTCATTAGATGCTAAGATAAGGTCAAAGTAAGAATAAGGTTAAATATAATTTAAGAGAGTAAGATTGTGAAATCATGTTTAATGATGAATGTGAAAGAAACCTAAGGGAAAATAATAAATCAAACCATGTGATTTTTTGGAATGTGATATTTTATTTATGATATGAAAATGGGACTTCTAGGGAAGTATGATACGGGAGATTTGTTTGGAATCAAGATTAATTAATGAGCATTGATTATATGAGTATACAGATAACAATGAAAGATAAATAATGTTCTTTAAGGATTTTGGGGCAATGATGTGAAATATGCTCGAAAATAAACAGTAAATAAATGATGATGAGTTTTAAGAATTAAAGAGATAATATGAGGTATAGGTAAAGTAAGGTATGTGAGTTAGCAGTTAAAAGAAGTTGTATCTGTTGAATGAATTTATTGAATAAAAGAATTGAGGGTGATTAAAGTTAATGAATAAAAATGAATGATAAATCATTGATTGAATGTCAGGCATATGAGGAGTGTTTAGAATGTAAGGATGTTCGTAAAGGGAATGATCATAAATCCATGAACGTCTTTAGTAAGTGAACAATGATGATTTAATAATGAGTTTCAAGATTTGAAAGGTTAATATTAAGAAATAAATGAATAATGGATCAAAATTCATAGTTAATGAAATCATATATTTATGAAGAATAATGTTGTACTAAGGAATCATTTATTGATTGAGGTTAATATGTAAGTTAGTAAAGAGTGTGTTCAATATACATATTTGAGGATTTATTTAGGGATAGACTATTTATGTTGAGAAAAATGAAGTTAAATTATGAAATTGATAGAATTTGGTAAGAGTTAGAATGCAGAGAAAAGTTTAAGGGTTGACGGATTTGTTATCCTCTAAGTATCAGTTAAAGATTAAGGTAGAATATCAGAGTGCACAGTGAAAGTATGCTGAATAAGACTTAAGTAAGTGAACTGTGTGTTAATATGAAAATTCGAGGATGAATTTTATTAAGGGGGGAAGATACCCTTATTTTTGAAATATTTTTAAAAATCATATTTTATTTATAAATAGTAATTATTTTATTAATATTTAATTAAAGTTATGAATATAAAAATATTTTTGAGATTTATTATATTTCAAAGAAATAAATATTTAAAAGTAAAAGGGAAATGTATCTTTCAAAATTAATTTTAATTTTAATTAGTGTCATATTATTATGTGTTATTTAATAATTTAATTTTTATACTCATTTATTTAGTTAAATAAATTGTTTTAATTATTATTACTGTTAATTTAAGAATTTTTAGAAATTAAATTTATATTTAAATAATTTTTATTAAATTAGAAAGATATTATTTTTCAAGTTTTAGTATGTTAAAATGAAGTATATTTTATAAGGAATTTATTGACTATTTATTTATATTTTTTAGACTTAAAATAAATTTTCTATAAATTTTAAAAAAATAATTAATTAATTAATAAAAAATTAATAATAGGACCAATCAAAGACTGCCACGTGACAGTCTTGGATTGGCTGCCAGCAGGTTAAAATCTACTGGAAACGAAGAAGTAATAGAAAAAGGGAAGAAGAAGAAGGGGAGAGGAGGAGAAGAAGTCAACCAGTTTCGGTGCTGATTTCGGCCAAACTGGAGAGAGGTAATCGACATCTCCTATATCACCGTGTAGCTTGCCATGAGGAGAGTTCATAGGCATTGATCTTGCTCAATTTCGATTACCAGGTAAGGAGATATTTCTGTTCAAAGTAGTTTCCATGACCATGTTGGTCAAAAATTTCAATTAGCCATAACTCTCCAATTTGAACTCCAAATTGAGTGATTCTTGTTCCTATAGTTTTGTCTTGATCCCATCTTTCTTTTGATACCCAATTTTTCACATGAAGTTTGCCGAAAAAGTAGATCAGAAAATGGAACCACCAGACTTTCTACCGCGAATTCTGGCCAATTCTGGTGTCACACCCCAACTCCAGTGGTGGGACGGTCCTAGGGCAAGGGTAGGCTTAAGGCCACCATAAACCCGTAGAACTCATAGATCACTATTCTCATAAATGCCAAGAATATAACATCATATAATTTCTATATTCATACATATAATCAAGGGGATTCAATTGCATCCTTCTATATTATTACATATCTTTCTCTTGTTCCTTAATGATCTAAAGAAGACATCTCTTATCAAAGAGGAACAAGAGTATCCAAAGGATAACATTCA
>CANXYC010819984.1:0-24949 GCA_948193065.1 Aleurites moluccanus
CCCTAAGTCTGGGTCAAAAATTCTTAAATTAGCCGAACTATTATTTTTCCAGCAGTGTAATTAACACTGGTACTTTCTGGGACAGTACCTCAAAAGCGACCCGATTAAGACTCAAAAATTCTTAAATATTATTTTCTATCATTCTCTATATATTTTAATAATCGATTGAGCCTATTCATGCTTGAATTAATATTATATCCGTTATATCTATGTTGTCTTCTGTACTTCCTCATTATCCATTGTTCTATCTACTGGAGTATTACACACCCCCTTTTGTGATCATCTTCTTGAATTTTTCTTGACTTTAAACCCTAATATGAGTTGATTTCTTTGATTGGTTATTTAATTTGATATGCCATTCCTAATATGGACATTATTAACTTGATTTGAGAAATATTGGCTTTTGTTGAACAAACCTCAAAACCCTACCAAATTGGTCCTAAAGTATTTCACACAAAGTGTTCGGTGAAATGACATTTACATTTTCTAAAGCTTTCCAAATTGCTATCAATTTCGCTAGCGCGGGTGAATAGCCATCTCGCTAGCCTAAATGTACCCTTTTTGACTTATTTTATACCTAACCAAACTTGGATTTTCATGGCATTTGACCTATGATTTAATGATCCATTCACTTGTTTATTGATTCTTATTGCCATTGATTGAATAATGGATAGCTAATGAGTTCATTGGTTATATAATTGCACCTTATTGTTCTATTGACCATTTGTTATCTTATTTGTGTTCCCTTACTTATTTATGTATTGATATGACAAAACTACCTTACCGATGGGATAGTGGATAAATACCATCGGCATTATGCATAATGAATATTTTAAACCCTAGCTAGGAAGGTTTAACGTCCTAGCCATAAGGCTTAGCCTGCCTTATGTTTTCTATTTGATTTGAAATGAAATAAATATGTGCTCAATTCCCATTATCTGTTATATTTATATATTATATGTCTCATTGACTTATTGATTCTATTTGGTCCTTTAATTTAGACTTATTACCTATCTTTCTTCTTATATTTTTGAACTTGACATTTGATGTGCAATCTACTAGACCATTTATTAATTTCCATTTGTTACCTAGCCTAAGTGTGATAATATATATTTGACTTATTGAGTATTAAATACTCACCCTTTTAGTGGTTGAATATTTTTCAGGTTATGAGTAAGGTTGTTCTAAAGTTTCCTTCTTTAGTGGAACCAACTTATCTTTTATAATGTAAATATCAGAGTTTGTGCTTTTTTTTGGTAAATCTTAGAAGCTCCATGGTTATGTAGTTTAGTGAGCTAGTTATGTATAGAGTGATGTGTAAATAAGACGTACAATTGTTATATGTTATGTATGGAATATTTTAGAGATGGAAATGTTTGATAATGATGACTGATGAATTGAGGAGATAAATACTAGAATTGTTATAACAAGTGATGTTTATAAGTTTATAGCATGGTTTTATGGGTGTTGGTAGCATTAAACGATTCCCACATCCTAGGACCGTCTTGTTCCAAAATTTGTACGTGATACATTTTTTAATCCAAAGGGCATTACCTTATAACAACAGGTTCCCCATACTGTAATAAAGATGGTTTTCAACTTATCCATCTCATCTGTCACAATATGATTATACCCAGAGAACCCATCACAAAAGGAGTAACAACCCGTCCTTGAAGCGTTGTTAACCAGCACATCAATGTTAGGTAAAGGAAAATCATCCTTAGGAGAAGCCTTATTCAAATCTCGATAGTCTACACACATCCTAACCCGCCCATCTTTCTTAGGAATAGGATTAATAATGGCAAGCCATTTAGGATAATCTACTACTTTTAAAAACCCAACTTGGATTTGTTTTGCTACTTCCTCTTTTACTAACTTAGCCCATTCCGGCCTCAACCTTCTAAACCTTTGCTTAACTATTCTTATGTGGGCAAAGGTTGGAATAGTATGTTCAACTATGGATCAATCTATTTCAGGCATATCTTCATAAAATTAAGCAAAAGCCTCATGATTTCTAATCAGTATTTCTTTTATTCTCTCACTTTGTATGGATGCAAGATCATATCCTAATTGCAATTCTTTTGGGTTTTCACTTGTATTTAAATTAAATGGATGCAATTGCATAGAAATAACATTAAAGATGCTTGTAATGCTTGTATTTAAATAACATAGACTTGTAATGCATAATATGAATGCTACCATCAAGATCAACATCATACAAGTAAGCACACCCAAAGTTCATTTCATTGATCTTGGAATAAAAGTTCATATTGTCCTCATTTATATCACTAAAAGAGACAATCTTTTCATTTATAAGGTCTTGAGAACTTGTCAAGGCCCATTCCTCCTCAACCATGATGGGCTTTACAACTTCAACCTTGTCATCTTTATCAACTGCCATTTTCAAGAGGGAATCCTCCACCTCAAATTCTAACCTCTTAAGAGATAGCACATCTACAAAGATCTCGAACTCAGGATATATCTTGCCATTGAATTCTCATGGCATAAGATAACCAAGACAAGGGAGAGCATGCCCTTATTTTATAAACCAATCCTTAAGGTGGGTTCCTTTCTTTGGATTGCTTTTCCCCTTATTGGGCTTATAACCAAGTCCTTGAGTGGTGGTTTGCCCTTTAAAGTCAGGCAATTATAGGATTCCTTGGTTTTTAAGCCCTAAACCCATCCCAAGAAAGAAGGTCATTTTCTTTAAGATGTTTGGTACTCTAAATACCCCTCATTTTTCCTCAAATTTTCATCTTTCTACCACCTACCTTCCCCTACCCATCTAAAAATTGCCTTCTTAATTTTATTTTTTAGGATATCACAAATGAAACATACAGAACCCAAAGAACATCCAAATTTTAATTGAATATTATATAAGAATTGATTGGCTCTAATTAAGAAAAGAGAAATAGAGAAGTAAACCAACCAATGAAAAATTAACAAATTTCAAGCTTTCATTTTTGAAACTTTTTGCAACATTGAAACTAACATAGAAAGAAGACAAAAACCAGCAAGCAAATTTAATACAATAAGAATAAGCAATTAGTAAATTTTATAGCATAAGTATTATCATTTAATTTAATAGCAATAGTGAAAATGGATAAATAAATAAATAAAAATCAAGTTGATGACACAAGAGCCAACTTAAATAAAGCTCTAGTCTTTACAATCTTAGTTTCTCTAATGATGGCGGCGGCAAAGGTGAATAGAAAAATAAAAAAGCAAAAATTGTAGGATGAACACAAAACAAATAGGTATTTTGAGGTTTTTTTTTACTGTTAACTTATAAGGGTATCAAAATTTTGAAGAAAAACTGGGCATCAAAAGGAGAACAAAAACTCAGACGAACAAAAAGCCCTAGCAATTGACTTTGCTAGTAACACCATACCTGAATGGTTGTATACTGTAATACCCTGAAAGTATGATACAGTTATCAAGAAAATTCATTAAGTATCGGACCTATAGCATCGGTAGTAATTGGTCAGTTTAAGGATTTAATACAGTATTGAATTTAAGATTATTTTTCTCAGATACATGGATAATGAAAGATCAAGAAAAATGATAGTTAATGATATGAAGAAAGTATGGAAAAGTATTAAGAATGATGAAAAATCAATAGAATGACAAAATCGTAAATAAGTGAAACTTCAGGGGTATTTTGAAAAACTTACTGTCTAGGACCCAGAATTATTCCAAAAGCTGTATGATGATAAAATACAACTAAAAATAAGCTTATTCACTCCTCACTTTGAAATCTAAAACTGAACAGAATTAGTTACAAAAAGCTTTTGGGTCAAAAATAGAAATAATAAAAATTTTGGGGTGGAAAACCTAATTTTCATAACTTTCCACCTATAAATACAAGACTTAGTCATTTTCCACCATTTTTCTTTTCTTCTTCTCTTCTCCATTGGCTGAACCACCATCTTCCAGTTCTTCACCAAATCTCATGCAATTTTGTGAAGAAAAACCATAGAAAACTTGAATTCAAGTCTTGTTTAACCTAATTCTATCCATTTCTCACATAAAAGTTCAAAGGAAACCAAGAAATTTCCCATTGAAGATTTTGGCCACTTCACCACTTTGAGGCAATTTGATGATTTCTTCATTCTTTTAAGTTAATTAGATCTTTTAGATGTTGAATTAGATGGGTTTAGCATTAGATTGCATCAATTTGTTCAAATTGTAGGAATTCTCAATTTTCAAACCCTAATTAGGTTATGTTTCTAACCAAACCCTAGAATTAGCTTCCATAATTCATAATTAAATTAAATTGTATTTAATTGTATCCATTGGAAGCTAATTTAGTAATAGTTTTAGTGTAGAATCAAAGGAAGAGCAAGATTGCCATTTTTGTCTACTTTAAAGGAATTAAAGAAACAAGTTGAATTTTGGCAATTTGGAAGCTTAGGTGAGTTTAATATACATCATATTACATGCCTAAAGTCATATTTTGAATTATGGAATCCATCTTCATTGGGCCATGTTTTGGCCGAACCCTAAATGCCATGTTCATTTGAATTTTTGTTTAATTTTCCTTTGAATTCCAAGCCAAATTTGATCCATTGTGTATTGTTATTTGTTGGATATCATGTGCCTAGTAAATTGTCCATATTGTGATCTTATTGTTTGATATTTGGGCAATGTTGATATTACACCAAAACCTAACAAAAATACCTTATGAAAGTTGCATGCCAAGTGTTCGACAAAATGCCTCAATGAGATTTCCATAGGCCTACCAAGCCAATGCCATCATCACCAACAACGTTGGCTAGCCAATTGCTCCAGCATAATTGACATTGAATGACCACTTTGTTATCCAACCTATATTTGATTGTCATACCTATTGTTATTCTAATTATAGGTTCATTGCTTATATGTATTTGTTTAACGATACCGATTGTTTAATTTGCAAACCATTTGATCATTAATGACTTCCTTGATTCCTATGGGTACCTATTGATTTATTTCCAAATTTAATGATTCTATTGCTTCATTATATGTTGATTTAACAAAACTACCTTACCGAGGAGGTAGTGAATAAATACCGTCGGCATTGTACACAATGTATATTATAAACCTTAACTGGGAAGGGTGAATATCCTAGCCATATGGCTTGGCCTGCCTTATGTATCTTACATGTGATTTATATTGTTATATGAGTTAAGGCCTATCATCCTTCTTATCCATATGATTTGTATATTGATTAACCTGTTTATTGGATACAGGCTGTCATTTGCTACCTAACTTTTTTCTTTTGTAACTGGTATGCAAGACCTATTAACTGATATTGTTTATCTATTATTCATATTGATTATCTAACCCCTATATGTGATATGATGTATATTAGATTCACTAAGTATTTTTATACTCACCCTGTAGTTGTTGAATATTTTTCAGGTCAGGAGTTGTAGGCGGGTTTCAGAATCTCTCTCTATGGATCCAACAATTAACCTTTGCAATATAATTATATTAACTCTGTATTATGTAATATTTTCTAGAAGCTCCATGGATTTGTATTTGGATATATATGGATTGTATGTATGGATATATAATATTATATGAAAATTAATTATGTTTATTGCATGTGTGGTATAAGGATACAGTGACAAAATTACATAATGCAGAATTAGAAATATTAATTATTTTGGTAACAATAAGATAATAATTAGATATGTATTTGGTATCTACGGGTGTCGGTTACCTATGGCAGTTCCTGTATCCTAAAACCGTTATGTTCTAATTTTTTTTTGGGACATGACATATACTTTTCAAAATCGTGAGTCCCTTTATCTCCACTCAACAAATTTGAAAGGTGAAATCTCAAGTGTCATAGAGAACATGACTTCTCTAATTACTATTGACCTATTAGGCAATAAAATCAAAGGAACACTTCCAACTACCATGAAAAATCTTTGTAACTTAAGAGTTATTGACTTGGAATATAATGACCTTGGGGGAGAGATTTCAAAAGCTCCTGAAAGCCTTTTTGGTTGCCATTCTATCTTGAAATCTTTTTTTTTTATTTATTATTATTATTATTCATTATAGGATTATACTAAAAAGTCCATATATTTTTAAACTTATACTAAAAAGTCCATATATTTTGGTTTTATTAGACTATAAGGTCCTATAGTCCATTTTTTTTTTTTTTTTTTTTGTTAGTCAAGTCCTAAAAGTCAAATTTTAATTTAAATATTTATTTTAATATCTAAAATACCCCTTTTCCTCTTCTTCCTACAACCAACCCAACCAAACCCTATAACCAACTCAATCAAACCCTAAAATTCAAGAAAATAATCACAAATCAAGAGAAATCACACAAATTGTGAAATTTGTTTGAAATAAAACATTACAATCCTCAATTCCTCTCTGCAGGAAGCCACTCTCTGCGCAACAACTAAACCCACATCAAAATTTGACATTCAAATACTTTAAAAGCCTAAGACCATTTTATGCTTAAGCGTGATTAGCCACCTCATGTTACAATTCTTTGTCTTGTGAGAGATGCAATTGCCAAACTACCTGAAAGTGTTGGCACTATAGCACATGTTTGTACCTTGATAAGAGATTCTCAGTATATTGTGGAAGATGCGTCTGATGCTCAAGTGAATCAAGTTGTCAGTGGAGCCTTGGAGTAGCTCAATCTCTATTCAAATGGCAACAAAGAGGAAATTGTATATAGCGGATTTGGTACCTGAGTGGTGGTGGTGGTGGTAGTGGGTTAGTGTTCCATCGCCGAAGAGGGATATAGGATCGTACCTGCCTAACAGAGTCCTTGTTTCTTGATTTAGGGTTAGTGATTTCGTGTCTGCTATGAAGAGGGATAAATTAGAAATTAGATTGGAGGTCGAAAGGAGTTGTTAACTCATGCATTTCCTTCCAAAATAAAATCAGAATTTATAGGTTAACTCATGTATTTCTTGCTGTAATGATGTGTTCACCTGATGCTTACTGTATACTTTCTTGATCTGAATTATTTGATTATTATCCACAAGAGGTTGAGGATTTATGATTACTTTTGCACAATGTATTGCTTTTGTCCAAAACACCTTGTTTGATTTCTCTGCTTCTTTGAAATTCTGGAGGAGTTGTTCTCAATTTCCAACCCATTTTTGTGTTTCTTTGTCTCTTTCTAGTTCTGAAAATTTGATTTGACTTCTATTCTCTATTTTGTAGATGAGTTATTTTGTTCACATAGATATGGGTTTGTAAAAATTCAAGAGAAAGAATTTTGAAACATTAAAAAGAAGGAAAATGAGCATTTAATTATTAAAAATGGTAAAGAATGAGAAATGGGTATTTGATAATTAGAAATTTGGACTTTCAATACTATGGTGTAATTGATTTATTATACTATGGTTTAATTGATTTATATTATAGAATATTAAATTTGGTGATGGTGGTTGTGGTGGTGGTGAAGGTGAAGATGAAAATTTTAATGTAGTTGATAGTGATAATATTTAAGTGAAAATTAAAATGAAAATGAGGAGTATTATAAACTTTTTATATTTGATTTAAACTTTTTATATTTGATTTAACGGATTTTTAATAGAAAGATTTCGAATTTTAACTGAATAAAAATACAGAAATTTTTTAATATAATTTAAAAAATACGTAAACTTTTTAATATAATTAGTCAAAATATAGGAATTACAAAATAATTAATCTTTCATTATATATAAAAGATAATTGTAGGTATAATAATATATTATAATATAATAAAAAATATATATTTTTTATTTTTTATTTTTTTAAATTCATATAATGACTAATATGTTTATCGAAATTAAATGTTAGAGATTAACTAATTAGTTTTTTAAAATAGAAGGATGTCATTATTAATTAAATTAAATTTTAGAAATTATATAGTAATTTATAGTTTAAGGGTTATTTTTGTACATTTGCAAAAAAAGTAAACTAGACTATCTGAAGATCTACAAAAGCCTTGCTGGGTAAGGAAAGCACCGAAAGAAACAGAGAACATAAAACAAAGGTATACAAAGCTTGAAATAAACGAAACAGATTCTCAATAGTCCTGACATTTGTAGGAAATGGCGTTGCAGTGGATGATACTCACTTATGTAGTAGCAGCGGAGGCGGTTCTAGCGGCGGTCTTAACCGTTCCCTCGCCGAAGCTATTGAAGTACCGATTGGTGTCTCTCGTATCTCTTCTTCTCCAACCTGCTCTCTTCATCGTCCCTTTCGCTAGCTTTCAGCTTCTGGGTATTACTCTTTTCCATTTTTGGGTTTTATTTTTTTTATTGTATCGAATGAAGGCTTTTGCCTATATTCAATTTCAATTGTTGATAGGCATTGGAAAATTATAAAATGGGTTTTTGAGTTTTTGGGCATGGGATTTAGAAATGGGGTTCTCATGTTTTGGGTTTCTGGTTTTGTTATGAGCAGATATCTATTGGAAGAATGAGCATCGCTTGATGTGCACCTCTGAGATCTGCACTGCTGCAGAGAGGGATCGCTATGAGAAATCGGTGAGTCTTCGCTTCTTATTTTAATTGCTAGAAGATTTTTAGCTTAAATTGTGTTGAAAGTGATTCATAAGAACGTCAGTGATTTCCTGATTGGTGGTAATTTGTTCTTTGATAGTCAATTCAATGTTAATGGTTTTTCTTTTGTATAATTAAAATACCTAAATTAGATGAGAGGAAACTATCTTCTGTTTTAAGCTTACTGTTGCTGGATCTTTGATCAGATTTAATGAAATAGTATTTAAATGTTTGACGGAATTCATGAGATTAGGGGATAAACAAAGACATATGTGCCACCAAAGATGTACAAAATACATGTGGGGTGTAATTTCCAAATGCAAATCGTAAGTTTCTTTGATACTCTTGCAAAGACAAATATGGTAATGGAAGAGTAAAATTATTTAGGTTTTGTATCCTTACACTTTATTTGTATAAATGAATTTAAATGTAATTCTAAATAGAATTCATTAGAAAAGGAATTCGATGTACGGTATGATAAGCCTCAAATATGGAATTGAATTGAATTTTGCCAGATATATGTTTGGCATAAATCTAAAATTCAATAAGATACATAGTCATTTCTTAAAGAAGGATTTCTTGAAATGTCCAAGGATACAGAGAGAGATGGAAAGGATATGAAGAGGAGAGAGAAAGAGGGAAGAAGAGACTGAGAGAAACTATGGAGAAGTGAGAGAGAAAGTGAGAGATAAAATGAGAAGTGAGATAGAGGTCGAGTATTTTACTTCAAAATTTTAGTTGTAATGAATTCATTTGAAATTCCACTAATTTTAATGGAAATTGGTTTAATTTATTCAGTTCCATAGAATTGGAGCGAATTTTTTTTTTAACATACCGAACATGAAATTTTTGTACCCATTTTTCATAATTTTTGGAATTCATTTGTACTGAACAGGAGGGTTAATATGCTTTTGACCTTTCTTCTTCTTCTTCTTCTTTTAATTTCCAAAATTGTGAAGTATTACCAACTGGGTTACTTTATAGGATTTTGTCCTTAACTCATGCTAAAACCTTGAGAACATTAGCAATATGTTGACTATTCTTTTGCATTAGGCATAGACAAAGAGTTGAGATTTATATGTTTTTGTATTGGGTGTATCATTACAGGATGATAGTTGTGGGGGTTCATTTGTATGTCTTAAGATTTTAAAAATATATCAAGAAGTTATTACTATTTTTCATTTTTATAATTTTGAATGGGATAGTAAAAACGTGATCGTTTTGGCTGGAGCTTATTGAATTATGAGATGGATGCTATTACAAAATTGCGTAACCCAAGTCTAATTTGTGATTCTAGCCCATTATTGGCAAGTTTGATGTTGTTGTGCAAGACTGTGCCACCAAGTACTTGTATATCCCATCAAACAAGTAATTGTCATACTCATCTTTTCTTCATTTCTCACACTATGGCATTCAAAGATGATTGTTTTACTGCTCCAATCATGCAAATATCCTTTGGGTTACCGTCCCTGTTAGATTCAAGTAGATTGCTTTTCATCCGGCTATCAGAGTCAAGCCTAGACGGAGAAAATGGAGCATGTGTTCATAGAGGTAGTTGTTCATTGACAGTAGAAGATATTGGTGCATTGACAGGTACAGTTTGAATAGTCCGTGTGGTAACAGAACTAGATGCACCATTAGTAACATCTTTCTGTTTATTAGCCAAAGCCTCAATGAGCTATAATCAAAGCTATAGAGTCCTTAACACTATCAATTTCAGACTTGCTCATATCTAAAACACTTATCATAAAAATAAAAATAAAAATAAAAAAGTGTCTGTTGAGGCTGTAATCTTATGTAGAGAAAATTAAAAAATTACCAAATAGTCTTACCAAAATATAAAATTTCTAACTAATCCTACTAAAACATAAAATTACTTGTTAAGCTTCCTACTTAAGTAGAATAATAATTGTGAAGAGGGCCTTCTCTCCTAGTAGATGGGCTGGAATCATGAATCGGACTTAGGCTAAGCCTACAGGAGGTATATAAACTACATTTAAATGTTGGAGGAAGCTTGGCAATAAACTATTCCATGTACATTATATCACACAAAATCTGTTGGATGGTTTGCTAAATGCAGAGAGAAGATGATCTTTCATTTTTGCCATTGCCTCTATGAATGTTATGTTTGAAGGAGCAATATCAACCACCTCAGTCTATTTATAAAAATTGCTATTTATCATTAATATAATTTACATAATTTATTTGATGTGGATTAAAATAGTGTGACCCATCATAAAAAGATTGAATAAGGTTATGTGTGGCTGTGTATTAAAACCCATTAATACTTCCAGCATATATGCATTTTTGCCTAACTCATTTGGATGTAATTGGACTCTCATTTACCAGCAAGTTAGATTCTGCATTATTTTTGTTTTAATTCATGTTACTATTAGTTTAAGAAGAAATGAATTTGTGAATTCTTTTATTAGCACTTCTTAAGTTAATGAAGTTTCTTTGATGTCAGTAGAATATTCTGCCTCATAAATTTATTCTCTCAAACTAAGATAACATTTGTAGATGTTTACAAGTTCTAAATTGCTACACAGACACAACTGAGTCATTGAGAGCATTTGGCTTGTGCATAATTTAAATGCATATAGCATGGAATTCAATTATAGTTTCTTGATTGAATACTAGCTGGATAATCATTTTCTTGCTAATGTATATAGGTTTTATTTTTTCTCAAAAACAGTGTCTTGGCAGTTTTCATAATTATATGATATAGGATACATGTGCTTAATAAAATTACTATTTTCAAGGTTACTGTTGTGAGATGGTGCCCTTTGCTATGAGTGAGACTTCCTGAAATTGGAAATTTCAAGCTTTCACAGTTCGGATTTGAAATGGGAAAAAAAAATGGTTTTGTTTTCTATTTCTTCCCCTTCCATTCGTCGCTTGTTCCCTCAGTTGACAATCCCTCATTAGAACTTTTTTGTAAGATCAAATTAACATATATTTTTGAATTGTATGCAGTTGTAAATTTATTAAATATGGTGCACTTTTTATTTAAGTTGGGATGCAAGACAGTCACATCCATTTCAATTCCCTCTATGTTGTGGAGCATACGTATTATTGAGTTATTAAGATAGGAGACTCAGTTTCAGCCATTTCAGTTGCATCTCTTGAAACTCACATTATAAATAAATTTTGTTGCAAACTGCCACTTAATTATTGTCTTGCTGAGCTGATTGACAAGTTTGGAATGCAATGCAGATTTACAAGTCTCAAAGGAATGTGATTTTATGCGTTTCAGCTTGCCTGCTTTACTGGTATGTATTCATCAATGTAGCATATATACTGCATAATTTTGAAGTTTACTTGGAAGTCTTAGCTTGCTGTATCTGCATTTGTTAACTTGTCATTGCATATGGGTGCAGGTGTGTATATCGTTTATGCAAATATTATAAGGAGATTCAGAGTTTGGAGGAATTGGAGAAGAGGTACAAGGACCAATAGGTTCTCTCTTTCCATCCTCACCTTGGTAGTAGGTGCAAACAAAAAGTCGTGCTTTACTTTCTGTAGGAAATCCATATTACGTCCAGAGACGGTCTTCTTTTGATATGTTAATTTCAAGTGCATCCTTTGTGCTTGTTGCATGTTTTTCTCATATCTCTAAGCTGCTACATTTTGTTATGTATGGAATATGGGAAGAGTGTCCGTTTAGAAACCAGGCATTACTATCTCAGGAGTCGTTTTCATTAACTTTACAATGCCTTGTATAAAATTAGCCTGTGCTTTTCTGGAATTATGTCATAATGTTTTTTCATTTATTCTGTGGTTCCCTTATTAAGCTAAAGGCAGCATTAGTTAGTGGCATGTTGGCAATAGAGTTATTGTAATAATGCGGGTGAAATTGTTCTGATTCTAGTGCTTAAGATTTGAGTGCTTTGTTTTGATGCACTAGCCTTGGTAGGTTTATTTGTTTATATGTGCATTTTGAAAATAATACATTTTTGAAGTTTGGCTTCCTCTCACCATCTGAATTGCATATAGGCTGCCAAGCTGCGACTTATATTTTGTTAAGAGTGAGACTTCTTTTTTTTTTTTAAATAGTAAACAGAAATGACTGGATACTACTCTTATCTGGATACTACTCTTATTCTATAAATGGTTTGTCCATATTGATGTGCCGAGTCTTGCTCATTTTTTAACCAATCTGGCAGTGCCTGAAAGTGTCATTTGGAATGCACATCTTCACTGTACAGTGTGTCATTGCCGTTGGATCATATGAACAATGATGATTCAGTGGTTGATAGATAATGCACGTGAGAACGTGCACAGTAAACCAGCTTCCCAAAAAATGCAAGTTATTATTACATCCCGTTTCAATGAAAATGTCTTGCTTCTAATGTGTTAATTCATTGTTACGATCCCGTCATATTTTTGCCAGTCCAAACAATTTTTACTACTGCATGCATTCCTTGTATTTTAAATATTATTAAAATCAATACTAATTGATCAAGTTTGAATTCCCTCTTTTAAAACTAAAATATAGTCAAAAACATATATATTTGATCCAGAGGTATTTGAATTATCTTTAAAATGATTAAATTTTGAATTTAAATTTCAATTAGAGTTAGATTTATTCGTAGTTCAAGTTTAAAAAAATATTTAATTCAATTTAATATTTTGAATTTAAAATTGCTGTTTAAGCGGTCAGATGAATTATTGTTGTTTTGTTTTTAACGAAATATTAGAGATGGCTGGCAGTCTGAGATTGAATCTTGATTGTCAAAGACTACACTAATTAAGGTTCTTTATATGCCTAAATTTAAGATTCAGTCTTTTAGCTCCTGATTTCTTTATTCCGTCATAAATTGAACTTCCATAAATTTATTTATAGTTTTTTTTTCACTAATATCAACATTATATAGGTAAATTCCTTCTTCATATTATTCAAGGACAAGGCAGATTGTAGCTCAGCTTCAACTGAACTCTTGATACTCTTTAATATATCTATAAATTCTATATCAATATGATCAGTACTTTTCTTCCTTTTTCTTTTTCCATTTTCATATATTGGAGTAGTACGAGTCTAGGTTATAGAAGTAATGTCATCCCCATGAATTGATTGCATGCCAATCACATCATTATCATCAGTATGGTTACCATCATTTGTACCATTTTCTTCACTGGGCAGAGCTCTATCTTTTGCATATATTTTAGTTAGTTTATCAAAGTGCACAAAAGACAATACAAGGTTGTGGCTCCTTCATGACTCTACAATAATTATTTTTTAAAATTCAATTTATATTCTAGATTCTGAAAAAAATCCAACATTGAAAATTGAATAAATGAAAAAGAAAATTATATACTTTTGTCCTTCTCAAAAAAAAAAAAAAAAAAGTCTCACTAACCACCATCATTTATTCATTATCCCATCCAAATCCACTCCAATTTCTTTGAATATCTAATATATATCCAAGTTGCTTCTTATAAACACGTAATTTTTTACTTCTAGGAGATTTAACTGCGTATAATCAGATTTATATGGGTTTAAAAGCAATTGAACTTTCATAGATCTTGAGAAAGCCCCTAAATTTTCGAAATCAAGAAACGGGTAAAGACAAACGAGAAAAAGGACGAAACCAAGCAATCTCTCCTGGATGGCCTGCGAATCTGCAGGCACCCCTGCGGATTTCACAAGGCCACCTGTGGATCTGCAGGTGCAGCCTACGGTTTTTCATAGGTCCTCTTTGCGGATCCATAGAGTTTCTATGGATTTTTGCATAGTTTTTCCAAAATTCCGCATCGGATGTTTTGCTTTTGTTTCCTTCTCTTTTTCCTATAAATAGGAGTCTCCCTACATCATTCTAACTCACTCATGGATACTTGGTTAACAATTGTCTCTTGCATCCTTCTATTTTCTTCATATAAAATTCTTAGGGTCTCATTATTGGTTTTAATTTGCCTAATTTTGATAATTAAGTTTTAATATTTTGAATTTATTTTTATTATCCATATGTGGCTATTCTCTAGAATTGATTTTTAAATTTAAAGAAATTATTTTACAAAAGCGATAATCACTTTTGCACGAATTCAATCCTAACAAATTGAACGCGTGTTCAGACTTACTCATGGTTAATGATTTCACTAGAGATCACTTTCTTTTTAAAATAAAAAATACAAAATAAGAGAGCTATAAATTAGTTTATAATATTTGGTTTTTAATTTAATAATAACATGTTCATACATAATTTACGTAGGCTCTTTGCCTCAAAAGCTTAGCTTTTAAAAACATAATAGATAGTGATTCATAACATTGAGTAGGCAATTCTTTTTGGATCTATTTGTCGATTGCAAAAATATCTATTCGGGGTTGAATCCTTTAATCCTTTTAAAATTAGATGTCTTTATTATACTGTATAATCAAATATTACATAATTCATAGTGTAATGAATGAGTATAATAGTGAGTAATTAAACTCTCCGTTATACCAAACGTGAATGCCCCTCCAAAGCATGACTTTGGCATTTGTGTTACAAAGTTGAACAACCATGTAGTTGTCAATTTTCATTTATTTATTATTATTGAAAAAGAAAGAAAGGCCACTCGCAAATGTGCCCTTCTGCTATTTAAAGTCCCACAACCGGTTATCAACCATTAAAAGCAGGAGTCCTTGTGATTCAGGCCCAAAAGTAACTCTGTTCATCCATTTCCTTCAAATCAGAAAAAATTTCATATTTTCAAACTCAATGGAGGATTAACTCTGAAAACTCATCTCATTCAATTCTAGTCTGAATTGAGCAAATCATATATAATTGGAAAGATCTCACAACCTAGTTTCTAATGATACCAATTATACTCGTAAATAGATATGTTTGGCAGATCGAAAAACTCCTTAAAATTTCAAAAAAGCATGTTATGTAGAACTAGGTTTTGGAAAATTCTCACTCTACACAAAAATAATTACTATCAAAAAATTATGTGAGCGATGCCTATAATTCCAGATGCATTATGACATAAATTTTATGGCTTAAAACAAGGTAAAAATAGTTCTACTATTAACATACATATAAAAAGTAATAAAACAAATCTAGCAATACTATTAAATAGGAACAAAAAATTCAAAGGATCAAAACTCAATAAAAATAATGACAATAATAAAAACGACAGCAAAATACCTTTTAGAAGTGTAATATATTTTCGTGATTTTTTGATTTGAAATTACGAGTACACTTCACATCTTAAAATAGTGAGTGGCCATCCTATGAAAAATTAACACAAAGATTATATTTTATATATAAAGAGAGAATTAATTATGTAAAAATGTTAATATTAATTTTCTTCATGTTTATTATGAAAAAATACAACAATACTGGTAGAATAGATTTCTATTTATCCTATTCCTTGAATAGGAATTAACCAATCGTAATGTGAATATGAGAGTACCACATGACCAAGGTTAACAATATAGATAAATAATTATATCACTAAAATTTATATTTTAATGTGCACAATATTTGTATTTTTTTTATAATATAATGTAATTAAAATTTGAAGGAACAATTATAATAAAAAATGAGGAAAAAAAATTAGGTGGAGTCTAATTCTTGTGTTTTGCTATCACAATATAATGTTTTGTTGCTGAAATAATAATATTAATGAGATGTGATTCAAATAATATATTTATATTTTATAGTAAGATTTTAAAATTTATTTGTAAAAAATATATAAATTTGAAGATTAAGTCACGAAATTTTGAAATAAATAATAAAAAAACAACTGTTGCCCCTGTTTGTCATTAAAGTGACAGCATGTAAGTATATGTAATACTACATCACAGGATGGTACGTCATTTTTAAACAACACTTTTGTTTTTTGTACAAAACAATCGTTAATAGTAAATCTCACATGAATGCATGGAAAAGAGGATTCGTGGTCATTTGGTCATACCAAGGCTTTGTTGTTATGGTTCATATAATTTGAAGTTTTAGTTTTGTTGTCATTATATAAAAAGGTAAGATGGTTTTGATAGGTTACCTATCACATTAAGACAATGATATATTTAACTGCATGTGATGTATCGAGTTTTACATGAGATCCAATAGTACTAATTATCTATTTCACAGTAATTACATTTTCAGAATATAATAATCTATATCGCACCATCATTTTTAGGGGAAACTAAGTGCATTAGTGGAGGTGCATATTCTTAAAAAAATTATTTTTTCTCATATTTTTTTTTATTTTCTTTAAAAAATATGTATATATTGCTCCCACATTTAAAAATATATATATATTGCCTCCAAAATTTTTAATAATTTCTTTTTTTACTTATTTTTTATATACTTTTTAAAAATATGTATATATGGCTCCAAATTTTTTAAAATTTTATTTTTTACTTATATTTTTCACCTATATTTTTTATTATAATACTTTAAAATTATATATTTACATATATTCTATCGTAAACTTAATTTTTTTAATTTTATATTTTAACTTCAAATCATTATGTCTAGTTCTGCCCCTAAACATTTTATTATATCATATCTTATTATAATTTTCCATACAACATACTATATTTAAAAAAATATAATAGTATGAGCCCATAATCAAATATCATATTATTTTAATCATTCATAATACACATTTCATATTAAAAAAAAATATTTTATCCAAGTAATTCTTATTTTTATTGGAAATTTTAAAAAATAGAAATATATAAAAATTAGTTTTGCTTAAATTTTTTTAGTTATATATATATATATATATATATATATATATATATATATATATATATATAGAGAGAGAGAGAGAGAGAGAGAGAGAGAGAGAGAGTAAATGATTTCATAGAAAAAAAAAAGAATTTTTTAATATTTTTAAAAAAATTGTATTTATTTAAAAGGTTTGAATTTTTATATTTTATTTTTATTTTATGACACATTCAAAATCTTAAAATATAAGAAAATAATATTTAATTTTTATAATTTTAAGATAAAAAGATAACAATGAAATTTTATTTGTTTATTTTAAAATTTTTATTTAAGTTTTTTATTATTTAATTAATTATTGGAGTATATATATATATATATATATATATATATATAGAAAAGGAAGGAAGAAGTAAAAAAGTGTGTTTTTTAAAAAAGAAGAAAGAAACTCTAAAAATTAAAGGGGTATTTTCGTATTTTATTATTTTTCAAATGAAGCCTAAAAAATTGCTATGTAAAGGAATAAGGGGGAGAGAGTTGCGCGATACAAAAAAAAGCGGCGAAAGAGGTGTGTGCTATCGTTACTTGATTTTGAAATAGAAAATTATAAACTGGAAATAGCCAAATATGAATTGATTACTAGTAGAATCAGTAATCCATTTCAAACATATTTCTTCCTCTTTCTCTCTCTCCTTTTCTTTATGTTTTCTTATTTTCTTGAGCCACCCCTTTTCCTTCTTTGCAATCTGCTTTCATCTTTGCGATATGTTTTTTCTTTTCTTTTCTTAGGGTTTCTCCTACTCCTTTCCTCACTCTTATAACTTAGGCCACATACTAATTTGGTGGTCCCTTTCATCTCTTTCTTGCAGATCGAGCACAAGGTGTTGTCGATATTCGATTTTGTGCACGCCTCGCTCCTTAGATCTACAGCTACTGCCGATTAACCTCTTTTCTCCTCCATCGAGCAAAAATTTTAGATTACAATTAATTTTTTTTTTTTTTTTGTATTTCTCAGATATGATTTTATCTCGCCTCCAAGGTATTTCTTTGATCAGATCTATTTTCCTTCTCTATATAAACATTAATTCATCTTTTGTTCAAACTTTTTTTAGATATAGAGTATTACTTATATTGTTTTGTTTGTTAGAATGGACTGTTTAAGAATTGAGGTAATTATTTATATTTTTATCAAAAGCTGTCAATTTAGTATATTAGTTCAAATTCATTATATGGAATGCTAATTGAAATGGATTTGGAACTGAATTGGTTTAGGGTTTAGGGATTTAAATGGATTTTGATTTTGTTGTTTGGAGTTGGAGATGACACATGGATTTCAAAATGAAATTGCATTGCAAGATGATGATAGCTTAAGAAATTATAGTTAATGTAAGTTGTTTTAACTTGTTATTATGTTAATTAAGAGATTGCTATAGTTTGGTGTGCTTGCAATTGTTAATTAGTTAAATGGATTAAGTTAATTTGGTGTCAATTTCAGAAAAATCTAAGAAAATTTATAATGCCTGCAAAATTTCGCTTGAATTGGAATGGAGATCATGATTATTTGTTGTGTCTGCTTTTGTTCAGAACAATTATGCTACCAGGTTGTTTTCAATCAACCATACATGGAACTGTGTGTCACACCCCGACACCATCGGTGCGACGATCCTAGAGCAAGGGTAGGCATAAGGTCACCATAAACCCGTAGAACCTTGAACTAAACCTGTCTCAATCATAATCAAACATTCTAACCAATGCAAAATATTATATCTCATAAATCATCATTTATAACATGACCTCTCTACTTGTTCCTTACCGATCAAAAGATGAATCCAACATCAATATGGAACAAGTGAGAGTCTACAATAACATCCATAGATACAAAAACAACATCCCATAACTAACTACGGAGCTCTAAGAGAATGTATCTCAGCAGACATGATTATATTTATATATACATATATCAAAATAATATCTAAAATAATTACATCTAGACTTCTTGAGAAGAATAAGTCAAGAAGCTCTATCCTTTGGATTAACTCTCTCTCGAGCTACATTAGCACCTGAAACCACAGAAAAGGGATGAGCCTTCAACTCAATAAGATATGAACAACATAAATCAAGAATCTGAATATCAAATCATGAACATGAACATATATATTTGTATATATTAGGGTATGAAAGAATTTCAAACTTTTACTTGAAAGGAACATGAGTACTTATAATAATTAGCACTATCAAATCATGGTTCTCATTTAGAACATAAAATGCCCACAAAGGATGGCATTATCAAATCTCATATGATAGAACTGATCTCATATCATAACATATGTATCAGTAGCTTTGCTACCTTAACGTGACACATATGCTTGCGTGGGAATACGCCTAGAGCTCGTGACCCCCTCTAGGTAGAGCACTGACACTATACCCTATCAGCCAGGTTCCTATTGTGCATATTAAATTAATGAATTTACTCTCATTGGGAAAAGTGTTTAATGCATATATGTCTCGGGTTCATAAAAAAGATATTGTGTTCTCAACAAAACTGAATTTGGTCAAGAGACCAATTAGCATTTATAGCAAAGGCTTTAGTCATGATCTTGGTCCAAGAAACGACTAAGTCATTATCATATATAAATATATATATTTTTATATATAAAATGAATACATAATGCAGGTCATAATATTACAGTAGCAATACTGAATGTATATATATATATATATATATATGAATATTTAGCAATCATCTCGTAAGAAGTAAACACATTTATGATATTCATACTTACCTCACAGCAATATTATCCACTAAATCTGATCAACACTTGCTTAATTGAATGGCCTCCTTAAAATCCTTGAAATGGCCAAACCTAACAATTTTTCCAAATTCCATAAATTAGGGTTTTCTTAATTAATAATATATACGATGATTCCATCAAATTTTAACCATCTTATAGCCTCTATTATTGATTCCTAATTATCAATGGAATTTATCTCTTAAGGAAATTTGAAATTTTGAATGTGGTCACTATTCATTATATTCATAAATTCTTATGTCTTCCCTATCAACTGAAATTAATGGTCTTAAATGCTCTTAATAGGTCTTATATAACTCATAATTAATTATTTTAACTACCCAAGACCTTAATATGACAGAAAATAGAGCTCAGAGAAGAATTACCTTATTTCTCTAATTTGCGTCCTTGAAGAATCTTGACTTGGAATGATAGTTGAAGTCTTAATAAAAGAGAGAATATAATGGTTTAATGCATTAATTAGGAGTATCAATGCACTAGAAAATAAATAGAATAGATTTGAGAAAAATAGGAGAAGAAACGAAAAGAAAGTAAGAACAGAAAATAAGTTATCGTGAAATTTTGACTGCTGGATTCTTGGTTAAATAGGCTACTGCCTCACTTCACAGATCCACTTCGCCAATTGTCGGCTCGGCAATTATCACTTTGCCAATTGCCGGCTCGGCAATTTCCACTTCGCCAAATGCCACCTCGTATCTGCTTCGCTAAATCCACCTCGGCAAAGGCCACTTCGCTGAATTCCCACTTCGCCAAATGCTACCTCGCATTCGCTTCTCTAAATGCCACCTCGCATCCGCTTCGCCAAATCCATCTCGGCAAAGGCCACTTCGCTGAATTTCCACTTCGCCAAATGCTACCTCGCATTCGCTTCGCCAAATGCTACCTCGCATTACCTGCTCTGCCGAGCTGGGAAACTCTCCTTGCCAACTCGTACTACCTGCTCTGCCGAGCTGGGAATCCTCCTTGCTAGCTCGCACTACCTGCTCTCGCAAACACGCTACAATTCCCAATCTTCTCAATTCTACTACTGACTATAAAACACATACAAAAATATTTTCCTCATACTTATGCTTAACTCGTTCAGCCACTTACATAACAACACAAAAATAATATACTCAGACTTACAGCCTTACACAACAAATCATACATGCTCTGATTGAGGAAACGTAATTCCTCTCAAATACAAAACTCTCAAATAACATACAGACCTACTGCCCATTAATCTTAGAGTAAAGTAAATAAAAAAAAAATCTAAAACTTATATATATTTATCTTTTCTGTGAAAATCACAATCTGACTTCACAAAATCATATCAAACAAAATTTCTAAGATTTTTCTAAATACTGAATAGATTACTCACAAATAATAAAAATAATAAAAATAAAATAAATTACTCACGTATTACATTCTTTCCCCTTTAATTAAATTCATCCTCGAATTTAAGAATTCACTTACTCTTGAAACAGGTGGGGATATCTAGCTCGCATAACCTGCTCACTCTCCTAAGTGCACTATTCCATCACTTGGTTTTTCCATAAGACCTTAACCATTTCTATCTCTTTATTTCTTAGCTTCTTGACCGATCTATCAATAATTGCCACAGGAACCTCCTCATAAGTTAAGTCTTGCTGAAGATCTACTGCTTGAGTTTGCAATACAGGAGAAGAATCTGCCACATACTTTTGAAGCATTGGCACATGAAAACTGGATGCACACTGACCAAGTTCGGCGGCAAGGCTAACCTGTATGAAACCTCTCCAATTTTATCCAAAATCCCAAAAGGTCCAATATACCTTGGAGATAACTTACCTTTCTTGCCAAACCTTAATACTCCTTTCATCGGTGAGACCTTTAAGAACACTAAGTCTCCAACCACAAACTGAAGGTCTTTCCTCTTTGGGTCTGCATAATTCTTTTGCCAACTGAAAGCTGTCTTCAATCTTTTCCTTATGAGTGGAACCTTCTCCGCTGTATACTGAATCAATTCAGGCCCTTTTATAAGCTTCTCTCCCACTTCATTCCAACACAAAGGAGATCTACAATTCCTATCATACAAAGCTTCGTAGGGAGATATCTGAATAGTTGAGTGATAACTATTATTGTAGGAAAACTCTATCAATGGCAAGTGCTTATCCCAATTACCTCCAAAATCCAGAATACACATCCTTAACATATCTTCTAGAGTTTGGATTATTTTCTCGAACTGCCCATCTATTTGCGGATGAAAAGCTGTGGGTCTAGGCCAATTCAGAATTGCATCTACCTTCCTAGGATCAACTTTAAGCCCATCCTTGCTCACTATGTATCCTAGAAAACCCACACTCTCAAGCCAAAACTCACACTTTGAGAATTTAGCAAACAACTGATTCTCTCTCAAGATCTGCAACACCATCTAAAGATGTTCTTTATGCTCCTCTTCACTCTTAGAATACAAAAGAATATCATCAATGAACACAATGACAGACTTGTCCAAAAATTGCTTGAACACCCAGTTCATCAAGTCCATAAATGTTGCTGGTGCATTGGTCAATCCGAACGGTAATACCAAAAACTCATAGTTACTATATCTTGACCGAAAAGCTGTCTTTAACATATCCTCACTCTGAATCCTCAACTGATGGTAACCTGATCTCAAGTCTATCTTGGAGAAATAACTTACACCCTGCAACTGATCAAATAAATCATTTATTCTCGGTAAAGGATACTTATTCCTGATAGTTGCCTTATTGAGCTGTTTGTAATCTATGCACAATCTCATGGAACCATTTTTCTTCTTCACAAAAAGTACAGGTGCACTCCATGGTGAACTACTAGGTCTAATGAATCCCTTGTCAAGCAAATCTTGCAATTGAGTCTTTAACTCTCTAATTTTACTGGTGCCATTCAATATGGAGGAATAGAAATTGGATCTGTGCTAGGTAGCAACTCAATACTGAATTCTATCTCTCTATCTGGAGGCAACCCAGGTAAGTCCTCAGGAAATACATATGGAAACTCGTTGATAACAAGAATTTGTTCCAAATCTTTTACTTCCTTTCGAGTTTCTTGGACATAAGCCAAATATCCTTGGCATCCTTTCCTCATCAATCTCCTCGCCCTTAAGGCTGATATAACATTATATGGTGCTTCACTTCTTTCCCCTTGAAATTCAAACTCCTCACTCGAAGGTGGCTTGAAGACCAACTTCTTCCCATTGCAATCTATGGTTGCATAATACTTGGGCAACTAATCCATGCCTAATATCACATCAAATTCTAGCACAGGCAACACAATCAAGTCTGCTACTAAACTCTTACCACTTATACTAACCACACGAGATGGATAAAAATCATGAATCTCAATCTCTACCTCTAAAGGAGTCGCTACTACTAAAGCATTCTTAAGCAATTCACATGGCATACTCAATTTCTTAGCAAAGCATGAAGAAATAAATGAATGCGAAGCTCCTAAATCAAACAACACTCTAGCATTCAAAGCCTGAATAGGAAGAATATATGTGACCACAGTGTTAGAAGTCTGGGCCTCCTGCTGAGTAAGAGCAAATACTTTTCCTCTACCTCTTCCCATAGGTGCCTGACTGGTAGCTTGTCCAAAAATCTGACCTGAACCTCTACCTGCATCCAGAGTTCTTCCCAAAATACCAGGGCTAATGCCGGATTGCTGACCCACACTCCTTTCCCTAACCATTTGAACTGAAGTCTGAAAAGACTAAGGTCTAACTCCAAAAGAAGATTGTGGACAATCCTTAATCAAATGACCATGTTGTCCATACCCATAAAATGCACCCGACTCGAAGAAACAAGGTCCTCTATGAAGCTTATCACACGTAGGACAAGAAGGATTAAAAGTCCTAGGTGGTGCAGAACTAGCTGTACCATGGCTTACTTGAGAAACAAATCTAGAGGGATTCGGTCTCTGCTGGGATCTCCCTGATGGTCCTCTATATCCGCTCTGGGAAACTGATTGGGGCGAAATATTCATACTTTTTACCCCAATATCCTGCCTAAAAGAACTTTCAGTCTTAGCCTTCTTCTTCTCTTCCCTTTCAGATCTAACCTCCATCTCCTTGTTCTCAATCGCTCTAGCCTTATCCACAAGCTTGGAGTAAGATTCAAACTCAAAAGCAGCCAAAACTTTGAACAATGGAGCTATAAGTCCTCTACGGAACCTCCAAATCTGTGCTGCTTCTATAGGCACAAGAGCTGGAGCAAACTTACACAACTGACTGAACCTCTTTGTATATTCTGATACAGTTATACCTGGAGTCTGAACCAACCTCTCAAACTCAATGGACTTAGCATCCCTCACACTCTCTGGAAGAAACTCACTAAGAACCATATCCTTGAATCTCTTCCAATACAACTTTCCATGATCTCAAAGCATACCTGGAATACTCCGTCTAAACCAATTTTTAGCTTCGGCTTTCATTAAGTACCCCACAAACTCAACTGCTCTACTATCAGGGATCCTAAAAATTTGAATTTTCTCCTCTATCTCCTCAAGAAAATCTGTAGGATCTACCTCACCTCTGTACTCTGAAGGCATGAGCTTCAAGAATTTCTCAAACAAGACCTCCTCAACCTGTGGTACCACTGCTGACAAGGGTGGAGGAACTACTGGAGGAACTGGAATATCTGGAACTACCTGCACTGGAGGAGCCTGTTGCTGCCTCTGCTGAGTAATGAACTCAGCTAACATCTCATAGTTCCTCTGCAACTGATCCAACCGCTGAGCCATATGAACCACATCCACCTGCGACTCTGAACATAAATAAAGAATCTGAATATCAAATCATGAACATAAACATATATATTTGTATATATTAGGGTATGAAAGAATCTCAAACTTTTACTTGAAAGGAACATGAGTGCTTATAATAATTAGCACTATCAAATCATATCACAAATCAAATCATGGTTCTCATTTAGAACATAAAATGCCCACAAAGGATGGCATTATCAAATCTCATATG